>JAWPHD010008525.1:0-114191 GCA_037043455.1 Cyrtodaria siliqua | reverse complement strand
TTGAAACGGTCAGTGGCAAAAATGGTCCTTGTGGATGGTTTCCTTAAAACAAAATTATAAACATGCTAAAAATGTTAGCATTTTGTCTGGAATTAACTCTACAATACACCCATTTTTAATCTCAATATCTCAGTTTTCTATATGTGTAATTAACGTAATGTTAACATAGTTAATCGATATTATTATGTCACCAATATCAGGAAAGAAAGGCATCCAAAAATAGCATGCTTTTATATTTTGTTTTATATAAAAGACAATAAATAGCGTTTTGCGTATTACAACATATGCCTTTATTGCCATTCATGTGCGTCCTTTTGCGTGTTTTGGTGTTTACTGTGTCCTGTGAAAGCTGCATTTCCTGTTCGACTTTTATACTTACGTTTACAGTTCCGCGCTTTCCTAGCCTACATATTAACTGAAAAGGATGTAAGTATGTTTTTGCGCTTTTTTGATTTTGCTGATTTTTAATTGTTACGAAGGTTTTAGGTGCATTTTACCCTTTGATTCAAACATAAAATTAGATGGTCGCGCTGTTTAAGCAGTGGTTGTCTTGCGGTAACCGCAGCGCAGACAAAGTGATACATGTAAATAAAATCCGCCACGCATGCGGTAGGTCCTGGGTTCTATCTCCGACCGGATCACACCAAAGACATTATAGAAATGATACTAGTAGCTCCATTGCTTGACATTCAATATATAAAGTGTTGTGCTAGGACTGGTCGGTCCGGTATCAATATAATTTGTCTGGGTGGGGTACGTTGCATTTCCCTACTAAAATAATAGCATGGACATAAAACGGCAGAGATCTTAGACAAACGTTGACGCAAATACGCTAAGACATGCCATAAAAAACGCTGGATATCAAAAACGTTCTTCTCTATCCCCTTGAAATACACTTGTTAAACTTTTAAACGTATATAACTGAATATATAATGTCAATAGTTTATAATTTATATTGATACCATCTGAGATGGCAAACTATGATAATGTTTATATAAATGATTCCTCAATATAATACTTCAACATGATAACATTGTGGGAAACACAACTTATGCCCAACTTTGGGGCAAAATAAATAACAGAAAAGCCTGAAAACTGGAATGTGTTTTGTTGTCTTTTAAATTCAACATATGAGTTTCAAGAAATAATTGATTAACTTATTTTGTGATAATGCATCAATAGATAACACTTGAAAAACGTATACTTGTTTAGCATCGAAATACATATATTGAATAGGCCTATCGACGCATATATAATTGTTTCAATATATGTGAAGGTATGCATGAAACTCGTGCGAAGAAGCCTGTTGTAGTGGCTGGTTTGGATGATAGAAGTCAGTGAAAACTAGAACCTGGAAGCAGTTGGGCTTATGTCTGTCTGGTTTCTGTTTCCTGTTTTCACTATCTGCCAAACAAGCTCTAATAGGTGAGGCTAATCGGGTCAGATGACAAGACCCAAAGGAGGGCTGCACATGTCTGCTGCTTACTAACCTCGTGCATCTGTTTACGAATTGAATGCATTTAAACAACCGCTGAAAACTGGAATCACCTTTTTTCGCACAAAACAAATATTATGAATGTTCAATCTTTTTTTTTTTTAAATTGTTAAAATGGTTTCCTTTTATTAAAAACGTTAGCGTAGCATGCATATAACGGATAGTTTTCCATACATTTTATGATATAAAAGCTTAAACTTTAACAAAAATCTCTAAAAACTGGAACAATGTTTCTAAAACCACGGATGTATTTCAAGAAATAATACTATATAACAATTGTGTTTAATAAGTATGTCCCTAAAGTGTTTATATTTCATAGTTATAATTATGTTTATGAGTATTTGTCGGCCATCTAATGTACTAAACTAAGATCCCAAATGAACAGAATATGGTCAAGTGAATATTCAACCAAATGCATATTTTGGATATGAGCAATGAGAACCATATAGTATATGACAGTTATTCAAAACTATTGATGTGAATATAGGATCAATGTGCTATATGGTTGACGTTGTTCGTGCCTAAAGCATGCATTTTGTTAAACATTTCACTTAACCATACACCATCCAGTTTGGATCTTTTTTATATTATATAGATGGCCGACCAATAGCCCTGAAAGCATTGTATGTAAACAGTCAGAATTTAGCAAATTTCAATGGGGACTGAAATGCTTTTTCTAAAAACAATGAATGGCATTTCAAAGTATTTTGGAAATTCATGATAAACGTTTCTGTCTGCAAAATTGTGAATTATTTTTGATATAACTTTTAGACTGTTTTGGAAAAGGAAAACTGAAAACTGAAATAATGTTTAATCTCTGCAAGCTTATCATTTAATTTTCAACATTATTTGTTTTTGTATTGTTTAAAGTAAAGTATTGTTTGCGCCCTTTATGTTTTGCTAACAAATTATATCCTACATCTTTATTGGTATAATCATTGTATTTGCATCAGTATTAGGGATATCAATGCCAAAGTGTCATTAGTTCAATTACTGTTGTGAAAGAAATGCACATCTGTTGGTTTAAGTTTAAAATTATTTATTTTACATTGATTGTAACGAAAGTTTTATTAACTTATTTTAATCACTCTTGATGTCTTTCTGGGTAGAACCAGTAATAAGCACATGCAGATAAAGTGTCTTGCTCAGGGAAGCAACTAGTATGGTTATGGCGGGGATCCAACCCACGACGGACCCAATACTCTTTGTTTTGCCACTGACCGTTCCAATGCGGTAGCTCTATTGTCAACCCTTTTTGTGTTTGTGACTTCATATGCCTTTATTCTTTATTAACATTGCCATTCATGTTTGTCTATTTGCGTGTTTGTTCTGTGAAAGCTGCATTTCCTGTTCGACTTTTATTCTTATTTTTATTATCACAATAGTGTTGTTCGTGCCGTGTGGCGGCCGTAAAAACAGTCTCCCCGTACATCCAATCAATATTGTTATTTTTACATCCCACAGGGATTGTATGACTTTGATAGATCCAGTTTCATCTTAATTATATCATGTTGAAGTTGTTGTGTTCACCGAAATTTTGGCCCATTTTAATAGGATTTTCCTTAACTTTTCCGTGTGACCTTGAATTAGACCTTTTGTGTTTAGTTTTGGACCCCTATTAACCGCCCGTCTATTATTAATAACGGATCTTTGATATGTAATAACGTAGTATCTCTAATAATTATTAATCGGTCCTTATTTTGCTTTTCACAGAATGGTATTACCTTTAAATATACATGAGTCTGTTAACGAAAACACTTAAAATAAATATTTATCCTCTTCGGTTACACTCTGCGTCATCTATACAAATTCCACATAATAACTCTACATTTCTTAGATCTAAGCTATTTGTTAGTCTTACACGTTTAAATATTCATTCAGCAACTTCATTCCATGTTCCTTCAAATAATTTTACTAGAATGTTTAATAACGGCTCAACAGTTTCTTTAACATCTCTTGGATCACCTGTTTTGAGAAAATATCACGTAGCGTCTCCATCCAGACATCGTTAAATACAATATAGAAGCAGAGTGTTTCCTTCTATAAGTAAGTGCAATGCTAAGAGTTGCATTTGTTGCAATAATTGTTCTTGCAAGTCCACCATTAAATCAACTTCGTAGAACATTTAATATATATCTAGCTTCAAATGTTGATTGACGTACTTCTCATGTCATTTTTTTTGTGTTGACATGAAATGCACAACGTTGTGGTATACAATATGTTGGACAAACAGCTCGTTCCTTTAAAGTTCGATTCCGTGAGCATTAATATAATGCAGGCAGTCCCAAAAAGTTAAATAATTACCTATACCAACACTTTCGTCAGTCATGTTATAGTTTTAGTAACGTTACTGTTCAACCTGTAGAATATATAATTCATGATAATGATGCAACCACCAACAACTTTAAAATAAAAGCTAGACATATTGCAGAACTAAAGTGGATGAAACACTTGCGGACACCATTTCCACTGGACCTTAATGATAATATTTATCAACAAGGAAATATTTCAAAAGAGCCTTATATTGACAATTTGGCTATATTTTCCATTCGAAAGCGTAAATCTATGCTCATGGTCACGTACTACTATGTCAGTCGCTTATTTACATACTATTTGTAAACAGTCTGGAAAGCATTAATTGTTTTCTTGCCTCACATGTCTATCCCTTTCTTCACTTAAGCTGATTGACGAGGAAGCAGAAACATTGTTCATTCGAACAGATCCTTTGTATAACACTGCTTGCATAATTCAAAGCTATAGGCAGCATGTTCTACATAAACGTATTCGGCATTTGTTTTCTATAAGTCCGAAGTATAGATTGCCTTCTGTGATTGATTTTAATGCATGTCGTGGCATGTCGTGGTTAGATCGCCCAATTCATTAACGCCTACCTTCTTCCCTCCCCCTAGACCTAGGTTTTCATTTCGTAATTTGAAATCAGGAATCCAGGTATTTCATAAGTAGTATACTTTTGTTTTGGTTCCTGCTGATAAAGCAGCTAATAATATAATTATTGTTTGACGCCTCCATTACGTCAATATTTTATCTCAGGAACTCGGGAGTACTAATTCGTATACTCCAGTGCAATCTACTGAAGATGATTTTGTTTCGACGCATATCACTTAGTGCAAGATTTTCAAGGCTGGAATAGACCAAAAGCAAAACAGACTTCCAACGATGTACTGGATTCCCAAATTACACAAACAACCATGTAAAGCCCGTTTTTTTCAAATTCTAGTTCTTGCACCTCTACAAATATCTCCAAACTTTACTGCAGTTAAAGATCACCTTAAACAATATTGTGCTAACGCTTATAAAAAATCTGAGATTAATTTATTGTGGTCTATTAAAAATTCAGGCGAAGTTATTGATAAAATTTGCAATAAACGCCAAGCTTCATCTGTAAGTACTTATGATTTTTCTACATTATATACAACTTTACCACACAACCTTATCAAAGACAAGCTTATTGCTTTCATTCAAACAATTTTGCTAGGAAAAATACTACATTTTTGGCATGTAACAATATTAAAGCGTTTTTTACTAACGGCAATTTGGACAATTACACTATGCGGACTTGCCATGAAGTTTGTGAGTCACTTATTTTTCTATTAGATAATATTTTCGCCAGGTGCGGAACTACCGTTTATTGGCAAATTGTTGGTAACCCTATGGGTACGAACTGAGCACCCCTTGTCGCTGATTTGTTTTTATATTGCTATGAAAGAGATTTCATGTTGAGTCTTTGACCAGATACCCAGGAAGATGTTATTGAAGCCTTTAATGACACCTCTCGGTATCTGGATGACATACTGAACATTGACAACCCTTTCTACTATTGTTAATAATATTTATCCTAAGTAGCTTCAACTTAACAAAGCTAATATTTCTGATACCGTCGCTTCTTTTCTTGATTTACATCTCTCTATTAAAAATGGTGAAATAATTAGCTAAATCTATGACAAGAGAGATGATTTTAATTTTGATATTGTTAATTATCCCCATTTAGATGGGTATGTTCCCAAGAGCAACTTCTTATATATCTCCACTTATTCCTTTTTCTAGAGCTTGTACTCGAGTTGAGGATTTTAATATTCGTAATATTTGTATAACTAAAAAGCTACTCAATCAGGGTTACCGTTACCATAAACTTCGTAAAACCTTTGCAAAATTTTATTATCGTAACCCTGGTCTTCTTTCCAAATATAAAAGTAATTTAAAGACTCTTCTGCGACAACGACTATCACAACCTGACTTCTATGGTGATGTGATTTATAGACTTCTTAAAAAAAGAAATATCGGACCGGGAAAGAAGCATTCAAGGAGGACAGTAAGATTTTTGGTCATGATCACTTTCATACTATCTTTGTTAGACCTGTTAAAAAGTTTATCAATAGAGGTTATGACACTATCATTTTGCAACGTACTGCATGCTTGGTGGTGGACCCTTTTACAGTTTAACAGTTCGCCACTACGCTTTTCTCTTTAATTGTACGATGATCGGACGGGCTGCGGACCCTATGATGACGCCTACCTAAAGCCCAATGGGACGGTGGCGTTTGATGTTTGTCTATGATCTTTCTTGTCGTGCCCTTAATGGTTTATTCTCTTGTTGCTCTGGCTTCTGCCAAGTCATTGAGTACCTTGTGGCTTTCTAGGCTATTGTTTTTTTGTATTATATTTACACGAGCATATTTGTGTTTTACTTATATTGCCTATTGATGCTGCCTTGTTGGTTAGATATTAGATCATGTCGGGGATTTCTTTATTTACACTGACCTGTTTTAATGGGATGACAGTAGGGTAAGTGTGAGGTTTGGTGAACCCTAGAACCGGTTTAAACCCCCAGTGGGCTTTGTTGCCACTGATCGTTCCAAGGCGGTAGCCCTATTGTCAACTATTTTGTGATGTCGTTTGCATTTTTCATTACTTTTGCCTTCTCGTTTGTCTGTTTGCGTGTTTGTTTTTGTGTTTTGTGGTTGACTGTCGTCCTTGAATGCTGCTTTTCCTTTCCGATATTTTTGTCTTTCTTTGTACTCGAGTTGGGGACTTTAATATTCGTAATATTTGTATAGCTGAAAAGCTACTGCATCAGGGCTACCGTTATCATAAACTTCGTAAATTTTTTCTAAATTGTATTATCGTAACCCTCATCTTCTTTCCAAATATAAAAGTAATTTAACTCTTCTGCGACAAGGACTATCACAACCTGACTTCTATGGTGATTTGATTGAAAACTTCGTAAGATCCTTGTTCATGATCACTTTCATACTATCTTTGTTAAACTTGTTAAAAGGTTTTTCAAAAGAGGTAATGACCCTATCATTCTGCAATGCAATGCATGCTTGGTGGTGGACCCATTTACAGTTATTCACTATGCTTTCCTCTTTAATTGTGTGATGACCGGACATGCTGTGGACCCTATGATGACGTCTGCCTTAAAGCCCCATTCCATAACGGATGAATAAAATATAACCATATATTATTGGAAAGAGAATGACTCAAGCATGCACGAATTTGACATATTACTTCTAAATAATGTCTTAGTAAAGAGAAACCCGAAAAAGTAAAAAGGAAGTTGTTTCTATTAAAAGCGGAAATGCTCATAATTATTCATGAGATGACGTCATTTCCACGGCCTCATTTCCACGAAAGTCGGTGCCCAGATCAGTAATAAACAAACATGGCGACGCTAAAATGGTTCGGGAAGGTAAATCACCGGCAAATCCTAGGTAACATTAATCGTAGAATCAGAAAATAGCGATGTCTGTTTAATTCGACTAACTGTTGCACTCTGAAGTCGATAGTGTCATCCATATTCCCAAATTGCGATGAAAATCACACAGGGTTTAGCAATTGATAATGAACGCATATGAGTAAATGTTACTCCAATATCCTGTGGCGTATGAAACTACAACTAAAAGTGTATGGAGTGGCAACTGCTCATGTTTTTTTTAATTCAATATAGTTTTCGATTTATAACGTGTTTGGTTTGCTTGTCATATATTTTTGTACTTTTGACAACATTTGTCGGCCAATTTGTATTGTATTCACTGTGGCCATACAATTTCGAGATACAACTTACAAGCAACGTGTTGGTGTCTCACATTGGCGGTTGCAGGGAGACGACCGCGACCCTAAAATCGAAAAAGTTTTTTTTTTTTTACGTTTTTGGTTGTCAATTGCTTTTCAAAGGTTTGGCAAGAATAGAACCACTGGCAAGCTTACACATGTAGAGGTTAATCACACATAATTCATGTTCGTTAAAGGTCCTTATCATCCTCCCTGTATTGTTTCAAGTATGACTTGATCATGGCTCCAGCAGGAAATGGGGTGTAAGTGGAGTGCGTGATTTAGTGGTAGAACGTCAGACTTAAAATCTAAACATTGTGGGTTTGGCCGTGTTATTTATTCTTGAGAGCAAGATAATTAATCCACATTGCTTTGAACTGGTTCTACCCAGGAAACCTGTACATAATGTTCGAAAGAGGGTGTGGCAGTATCAGTAGATAGATAGTTAAAGAATCTAGCCCGCCAAATAACGGAAACATTATGGACGAAAAGAACGTTTATCAAAACTCTGTTCAAGTCGTATAATAATGTATATGCGCCGATTAAAAGTATATGTTTATTGATGGGTTTTTAAAATACCTGTGATTGAATATGCATAAAATGAATTATGAGTTGGTAACTCTTAATTCGACAACCAGTTTTGGGGTTTTCCCTGGCTGGTTAAAGGCGTTTATATTGTGTCTATAGAGTTTAGGTTTAGATTCTCAAAATATATAAGTTATACATAAATATATACCTCGTGCTCAGTAGGCTTAGAAACGATGTATATCTGTTCTTAAATTTGACTGTTGATACTTTAACAGAATTTGCAGGTGAGAAGGTTCATTAGCACTCCGCATTTTTTTTTTATCTCGGTGTACATTGACGGTGGGCCTGCAATGTTGATTCCTGTTGACGCCTTATAACCTTTTAGTGTTGGTGCGTCGCAAAACCGCATTCAACCTTATATTTAAGTTGGAGATTACATATTCTAGCCTAGCAGTTTGCATTATGCCCTTTTTTTAATTTCCCCGCGTGATGGAGGACATATTGGAAGATACAAAGAAGTGTGATTCGAAACGAGACATTAGGGGATAAAAAGGTTTGTTTCTGGTCTTCCGGCCGTCCCAATGTTTTAGGCCCCTACCCTTAACTTTTTTTAGGATTCCCCAAAAAATAATATATTTATAAAAAAAAGAATGTTTAATTGTTTTAAGGTATGTCAGTTTTATAGTGGACCATGCATGAAACATGTTTTTGATTTGTTTGATGTGTTTTTAGTATAGCCAGGAATAACTAAAAAAAATTAAGAAAAAATCAAAGAAATCCTACCTACCATACAGTGTTTTTTAAGAGTGATTTATAGTCCATTCCTCTAGTCAAAAAGTATGTTTTTCCCCTTCTTTTTTAAAAACATTTAAATGTTGTTTCTTAGTTGACCATCATAAAATGTCCATCAAAAATGTTTTTGATATGAATTTATATTTAAGTGAAAGACTGAGACTTAATACATACATTGTATAAACAATACTATCTTTCTTCTTTATTTTAACATTGTCGAAATTCCCTCTTTTTCCAATTCACGTCAAATTTTTTCCACTCTAAAGGGCCCCGACCCCCTTTCCCCATAAGTAAAAAAAAAAAACACTGCCCTATTGTTTCTGGCCTATGAAAACAAATCTCCATATTCAAAGTTTGTAGTGGTAAAATTTAATTCAGCTTACATGTAGTTATTTTATTACATGTAGTTATTTCACTTAATGCCTAGGGACATCTGGAGCAAGTTTGACAGTAATATTACATTTTACACACTAATACTCGACTCGAAATGTTGAACATATAAACAATCTGTGTTTTTTAGATCATACACATTCTACTAATAACTATAGTATATCCATTTATCAAATGACACAGCTTTTATGTCGTTTAATAAAATATTTTAATATTTTTTATTTTGACCATGTGTAATTATTTATATATAAAATTGTTTTATATATAACTGGAATTTCACGGGCCCATGAGGCAATAAGGCGAGTGAATGTATTTTTTTTATAACTCGAGTGAGGCCAAAAAGAAAATAGATGTGTTTCTGGTTGCCTGACCATCCCTTTTTTAAGGGGCCGACCCAAAAACGTTTAAAGGGATACACAGCAAACTTGCATAACATTTGTTGTCATTAATATTAATGACTGAACAAAAAGTTTAAAGGGATACACAGCAAACTTGCATAACATTTGTTCAGTCATTAATATTAATGACTGAACAAAAAGTTTAAAGGGATACACAGCAAACTTGCATAACATTTGTTCAGTCATTAATATTAATGACTGAACAAAAAGTTTAAAGGGATACACAGCAAACTTGCATAACATTTGTTCAGTCATTAATATTAATGACTGAACAAAACGTTTAAAGGGATACACAGCAAACTTGCATAACATTTGTTGTCATTAATATTAATGACTGAACAAAAAGTTTAAAGGGATACACAGCAAACTTGCATAACATTTGTTCAGTCATTAATATTAATGACTGAACAAAAAGTTTAAAGGGATACACAGCAAACTTGCATAACATTTGTTCAGTCATTAATATTAATGACTGAACAAAACGTTTAAAGGGATACACAGCAAACTTGCATAACATTTGTTGTCATTAATATTAATGACTGAACAAAAAGTTTAAAGGGATACACAGCAAACTTGCATAACATTTGTTGTCATTAATATTAATGACTGAACAAAAAGTTTAAAGGGATACACAGCAAACTTGCATAACATTTGTTCAGTCATTAATATTAATGACTGAACAAAAAGTTTAAAGGGATACACAGCAAACTTGCATAACATTTGTTGTCATTAATATTAATGACTGAACAAAAAGTTTAAAGGGATACACAGCAAACTTGCATAACATTTGTTCAGTCATTAATATTAATGACTGAACAAAAAGTTTAAAGGGATACACAGCAAACTTGCATAACATTTGTTCAGTCATTAATATTAATGACTGAACAAAAAGTTTAAAGGGATACACAGCAAACTTGCATAACATTTGTTCAGTCATTAATATTAATGACTGAACAAAAAGTTTAAAGGGATACACAGCAAACTTGCATAACATTTGTTCAGTCATTAATATTAATGACTGAACAAAAAGTTTAAAGGGATACACAGCAAACTTGCATAACATTTGTTCAGTCATTAATATTAATGACTGAACAAAACGTTTAAAGGGATACACAGCAAACTTGCATAACATTTGTTGTCATTAATATTAATGACTGAACAAAAAGTTTAAAGGGATACACAGCAAACTTGCATAACATTTGTTCAGTCATTAATATTAATGACTGAACAAAAAGTTTAAAGGGATACACAGCAAACTTGCATAACATTTGTTCAGTCATTAATATTAATGACTGAACAAAACGTTTAAAGGGATACACAGCAAACTTGCATAACATTTGTTGTCATTAATATTAATGACTGAACAAAAAGTTTAAAGGGATACACAGCAAACTTGCATAACATTTGTTCAGTCATTAATATTAATGACTGAACAAAAAGTTTAAAGGGATACACAGCAAACTTGCATAACATTTGTTCAGTCATTAATATTAATGACTGAACAAAAACGTCGTTCAAAGGGATACACACCAAACTTGCATAACATTTGTTCAGTCATTAATATTAATTATAAGAATAGTTTAAAGCAATCTGTTTTTGCATAGTATTAAATGTTAATTATATTGCATCAATAATAAATTTAAACCTGTGGTAGAATACGACGAAATCAAGGAAACTAAAAAAATTATTTAATTATAAGTGCAAGCAGGTTTAAAATCAAAATGATTCTGGATAAATAGTGTTGATTATTGATTCAAAGTTGCCGGGTGTCCCTTTAATCAAAATTGAAAAAAGAAATTCTCTGATTTGTTCTGAACAATGAATTATCACGTAGCTTAGAGCATGGGATTGGGAGTAAAACATAACACCATTCTATATATTCGGTAATCCACTGGACACAGGTGGTATAGGTATACAAATCAATAACGAATTACACAGCAAAAGTCTAATATATTTAAATATTGAAAAGGTGATCCATTGGAAACAACAGACACAAACAAGAGAGAAAAGTAGCAGACTCGGTTTTACTGAGTCTATTCATAAGGTAACACTGTCACCTCTCACCAATACAATCTTATTCTCGCATTTCACAGATATTGCAATGTTTGAATTGTAAATATCTATTGTTGTGTATTGATTTCGATTTAAATGAACTTAACATGTTTATGAAGCAAAAAATGGCCGGAGAACTTTAAGCGATATTCTACTTTAAAGCAACACAGAATGGGCTTGATGATCCGAAAGACTAGTTGTGCAAATCGTCTACATGTTTGGTAGATTTATTACCCTTTCCCCTTTGCGGGGAGACATATGCTTTCCTAAAAACAACCTCTAGTTTGTTATTTCGCTTTACGAACCCTCCTACAACAAAACGAGATTAGGAATTTTATTTTTCATAGGGAATTTGATAGTGTTTTTTTTTCTCTCCTCCTACAGCGGTTCCCTGTCATGATAGTTTGTAAAACGAATAATCAAAAAATAATGTTGTTTATACGCCCGTCTTGATTGGACGTATTATGTGATCACGCACGACGGACTGGCGTCCAGCAAGGTAATATCCACTCCATAACTGGAGTAGTTTTAATTCAATCTTGATGAAACTTGGACACACTGTTTATGGCCACAATAGCTCACTCAAGTTCGATAACCACTGCTATTGCTCACAAAAACACCGGTGTTATGACCCTTGGATTGTTATAAATTGACAGTGTCCGCTCCAGAATTGGAGTAATTTTGATCCAATCTTGATGTAACTTACAAACAATGTTCGATAACCAACGCTCTTGCTCAAGAAACACCAGAGTTATGGCCCTTTGATTTTTGAAAAATAATGATTTTTGCAGTTTCCGCTCAATATATAACTGTAACATTTATAATTCGATCTTGATGAAATTTGGGGACAAAGTTTATGGGCATATCTTTATCAAGTTCGATAACCAGCCACATTGCATCCATAATCCGAGAGTTATGACCCTTTCATTTTTGAAAAATTATGATTTTAGCGGTTTCTGCTCAATAACTTTAACATTTATAATCAGATCTTGATGAATTTGATGAAACTTGATGATAATGCTTATGGGCATATTATCTCTGTCAAATTCGATAACCAGCCACATTGCATCTATAATGCGGAGCTATGACCCTTTGAGTTTTTTTTTAAAATTTACGATATTTTTCACGGTTTCTGCTCAATAACTTCTTGATGAAACTTGGAGCATAGTCAAGGTAAATTTGTAAATGTCGATGATGGTCATATTAATGGCGTATAAATGAAGGGTGTATAATTATATTGTGTCAATTTGGCACTCTTGTTTTTTTGTGAAGTACTATTGAAGTACTATTTTTAATAATATGGTATGGTATTGACATTATATTAAAAGAAATGTTTCTTTAATTTGTTTGTGCATGAATGTCCTCTTTAGGTAAAAGCTGCTTGTGTTCAGTTTGCATGTTGCATGTGTATTATTATAAATAAGATTACTCTGAAATTAATGTTGAAAAAAACAGCAAGTTATAACATCGAATTTAACGGAGCACGTATTTCCCGCTTTTTAATTATGTATAATTTCACCAGTAAAATGTTATTAAAGATGGGTTTAGCACAATACAAGGCAATGTTTACAGTTTATGTTTATTGGAATATATTGGCCACGGCTTCAACAAAATAAAATATAAAACATATTCATGTACTTTATGAACCCTGGGTACAGCAGTTCACAAAGACAAATGTACCTAATATAGAAGATAAAATGTGTAGTTAATTAAACATATGTATGTACTTTATGAACCCTGGGTACAGCAGTTCACAAAGACAAATGTACCTAATTGAAAGCTCTTGCATTAATAATGTCATAAATTCTTATTAACTACACAATAAGTAATTGCTGTGACCGCGAAAAACTGCCGCCACCGTGTGGAGATCCCGAACGTGGACTGCTGTAAACTCTGTTGAAGCCGCGACAGAAGAACCCGACTGAAACCGATGAAATCCCATGCTCTGAAAATAAAAACATAAAAAAACGAAAACACTGTTTTCAATAACAGGAGAGGGTGGGTGGGTTTATGTTGCGAATACAGATAAAATAAATGTTTTGTACCGAATGAATTACTGAACCTTTGTTCAATCCAACTGTGTAGACAAAAAGGAATTTGATAATTAAAGTTGCCGGTGTCTATGTATAAAATGCACCGGCAGAATTTATACACTAAATTTATTTTGTATTCCACTTGAATAACAGTAATTTGTCCTTCAACGCACAAATTCCATTATTAAAGATGGGTTTAGCACAATACAAGGCAATGTTTACAGTTTATGTTTATTGGAATATATTGGCCACGGCTTCAACAAAATAAAATATAAAACATATTCATGTACTTTATGAACCCTGGGTACAGCAGTTCACAAAGACAAATGTACCTAATATAGAAGATAAAATGTGTAGTTAATTAAACATATGTATGTACTTTATGAACCCTGGGTACAGCAGTTCACAAAGACAAATGTACCTAATTGAAAGCTCTTGCATTAATAATGTCATAAATTCTTATTAACTACACAATAAGTAATTGCTGTGACCGCGAAAAACTGCCGCCACCGTGTGGAGATCCCGAACGTGGACTGCTGTAAACTCTGTTGAAGCCGCGACAGAAGAACCCGACTGAAACCGATGAAATCCCATGCTCTGAAAATAAAAACATAAAAAAACGAAAACACTGTTTTCAATAACAGGAGAGGGTGGGTGGGTTTATGTTGCGAATACAGATAAAATAAATGTTTTGTACCGAATGAATTACTGAACCTTTGTTCAATCCAACTGTGTAGACAAAAAGGAATTTGATAATTAAAGTTGCCGGTGTCTATGTATAAAATGCACCGGCAGAATTTATACACTAAATTTATTTTGTATTCCACTTGAATAACAGTAATTTGTCCTTCAACGCACAAATTCCATTATTAAAGATGGGTTTAGCACAATACAAGGCAATGTTTACAGTTTATGTTTATTGGAATATATTGGCCACGGCTTCAACAAAATAAAATATAAAACATATTCATGTACTTTATGAACCCTGGGTACAGCAGTTCACAAAGACAAATGTACCTAATATAGAAGATAAAATGTGTAGTTAATTAAACATATGTATGTACTTTATGAACCCTGGGTACAGCAGTTCACAAAGACAAATGTACCTAATTGAAAGCTCTTGCATTGAAAATGTCAAAATTCTTATTAACTACACAATAAGTAATTGCTGTGACCGCGAAAAACTGCCACATGTCATGCAGTCCTGCGTGACACCGCCACACATGGGGGAAGCGGGACACAGCTTAGAGACTAGACTAAATGCAACATGGTTTAAATATATACGACAAAGCTGAGTGGCCAACAAAAACTATTTAAAATAAAAACCTCAAATAGAGGAAATGGCTGACGCAAATGTCTCGCCAAAAATAAAAAATGCCTCAAATAGAGGAAATGGCTGACGCAAATGTCTCGCCAAAATAACAAACGCCTCAAATAGAGAGCGCAAAGAGAAAAAAGCCTCAAAGAGAGACTGCCTCAAATAGAGGCAACACACTCCTCAAGTAGAGGAAATAGCTGAAGCAAATGTCTCGACAATATAAAACAAAAACGTCTCGAAATTGAGAACGTTCAAAATAAAAATCTTCAATAGAGACTGCAACAGTATTAGCAAACTCCCGACATGTACACACTAACAGTCACATTGCCAGAGGGGTAAACATTGTTATTTATTGTTTAAAAGTGAAAGAAAATAATGCAGCCCGAGACGTAGGTTTTGCAAGAATACTTTATTGCCTTGGTCGGACAAATGAACTTTGCCAGAATACAAATGCAAATTTGACTCGGCTATTTCCGGGTATTTTATATACCCGCCCCCCAATTTAATCACTTCTGTAGCCGCCTTACTATTAACCCTAACTCTCACACGTTCTAAAGCTGAATGAGATAACTTATCCCGCCAAACTAAACGCGGAAGAATTTGTGACCACACAATAAAAACTCCAGGTATTATAAGGTCTTTGATATTGTTTAAGGTTTTAACCATTTGGTGCCTTAATACTGCAGCTGGTACTTGACCTATATCATTACCGCCACAGTGCAACACTAGTACATTAGGAGGGTCTTCAATAGTCAACAGTAGTTGGAGCCTCTTCTCGACCTGGCGCCATCTCAAACCACCTTTCCCCTGCCACCAAACACTCGCGTGGAGCTCGTCTAATCCCAGGCCGACTCCTTCCGATGGTGATTGTCTGGCATATGTAAACGCCCCCGTAATAATGGACGAGCCCACAATCCACACTCGAGATCTTGTATCTGGAATACTTAAGACTCGATTCAACTAGGGGAACAATAGTTGAAAAGTTCGGTCGGAACTCGGATATATGTTTTGTAAGCCTTAGAGTCCCATCGCCCAATCTCTCTGATCATGTCATCCGACAATCCCAGACGCGACGCATTGGAAGCTGCGCCAATACGTAGAGAATGAGACTTATAATTATTGGCATCAATTCCTAAAGCGATCAACGCTTTTTTTAACACCGCGCTAAATTGATACCGAGTGACTTGACCACCCCCAAAATGAATAAATAGCTGACCGATACATTTAGGGCGAACCTCTAAATACGATTTAAGACGAGTGACAGGACATATTGTAGAGTTAATAGCTGGAAGTGAAATAATAGTGCCCACACCCCTCTGATCTGTTTTTGAGTGTGCCAAATGTATTTCGAGTAGAGTGTTTTCTTGAGAAAAGTGTATGCTGTCGAAAGTCAGTGCATGAATTGTATGGCTCTTATTATCCGACACTAATTCTCCTGCTCGAAGAAACCCGAAATATGCCAGTGCAAAGGCAGCTGCGAACATAGAAGATTCATAATTTGAACTGCAAAAAGCCGGTAAGATTTTTAAAATCTTGACCAACATATCTGGAGTAACGGGGAGTCTGGGATCGACCCTTTTATCAAGACGATTCATGCCAACTAACATTTTTTTAATTACGAAATTATTTGTTACATCTGATAAATGCAAAAGTTTGCATTTGAAACTAATGCCAGACAAATATGAACGAGCTGTTGCGGGTGTGCACCCTTTAAGAGACAGATGAGCAATGAAATCGACTACTTGCTGTATGCTTGGAGGCCAATTGCATATTATAATTAACCCGAAAAGTGTCAAATGATTTAATGCCTGTATTGTAAGATTCCCGCGTGTTGAAGGCCAACGATGCCTCTAAAAGCCTGTCTGCTCGAGACTGGATATCAAAGCTAGGAAAGATGCAGGAACTGGACATGGGTGTTGTTCTGCCCTGGGAGCCAGCTGCTGAAAACGAACCCATTGTTTACGAGATAAGGCATCAACTATACAATTGTTTTTACCTTCAATATGAACTGCATGAAACTGTATGTTAAACAACATAGTTTGCAAAATAAGGGGACGAACAAGGTGCATCACTCTAACAGATCTGGACGTTTTTCTGTTTAGAATAGAGACCAGCGCGAGATTGTCCGTATGCAGGACAATCTTTTTACCCTGGAACATATTGCCCCATATTTGAAAAGCCAAAACTATGGGTACCAACTCGAGAAAAGTTATATCCGTTATCAGTTCTGTGTCGCGCCAACTATTTGGCCACTGGAAAAAAGTCCAATGTGGTTCGAAATATGCAGCACACGCTAAATTAGCATTGCCTGCAGAGTCAGTAAAAAGATGCAAGTCGAAATTGCTGGTCCAAACTGAATCCGGGAAATAACAGTAGCCATTAAAGCAATCAAGGAATATTAACCACATTTTTACATCGTCTTTCATTGGTTTGGACACTCTAATGAAGTGATGTGGTTGTGCTGCACCCGACATAGCGTCATAAAAACGCCTACAAAATGCACGAGCCGCTGGTATTGCACGTGAGCAAAAATTCAGCGAGCCAGCAAGAGACTGCAGAGACTTGAGAGTGACCTTCTTCTTCCCCAAAATAAATGTTAATAAGCTCCTTAACTCGATCAATTTGTCATTGGGAATTCGCACTATCATTTTCTCAGAATCAATTTCAAGGCCTAAAAATATTAAAATATGAGTAGGCCCCACTGTTTTGTCATCCGCAATAGGAACGCCAATTTCAAGCACAAATTACTAAAACTAGCCATAAGCAAGGCACAGTCTGAGTATTCTTTCCTACCGCCAAAAAGAAAATCGTCTAAATAATGAATAACACTATCTAATCTGGACTGTTGTTTGACTACCCACTCAAGAGCAGTTGCAAATTTTTCAAAAAGAGAACAAGAAATGGAACATCCCATCGGAAGGCACATATCGTAGAAGAATTGTCCCATAACTTTAAAGCCCAACAACTCGAAATCTAGATAATTTATTGGCAGTAATCTAAAAGCAGATTTTATGTCCATTTTCCCCAGCAAAGCCCCTGGTCCCAGGCCCTGGATCATTTCAATGGCCTGGTCGAAAGACGCATATTGAACATTACATAAATTTGGATCATTAAAATCGTTAATACTGGACCCACATGGGTATGACAAATGGTGTATTAACCGAGAACTACCGTCTTTTTTCGGGACCAAACCGATTGGAGATATTCTTATGTTTTGAAAAGGTGGATCCCAAAAGGGGCCTGCCATACGCCCTAAAGAAATTTCCTTGTTAATAAATCTTAAAGCTTCCGCTTCATTGTTTTTGACAGAGACTAAGTTTTGGCAATCCGAAAATTGCCTAGGTCCCGAATAATGCAATCTAAATCCATTAACAAAACCATTTATCAACTCATTGGCGGTGTCTGTATCGGGGTAAAACTCCAACATGCTACAAAGAGGTTTGATTCTAATGGGTGTTTGCCCGCGAGTTGGCATATCTAAATTGGAGCCTTGGCGAAGCCCCAACTGGCGCAGCTGACCTATAGACTGGACGTGTTGGGTAGCTTGGCACAGGAGACGGGAAACGTGCCCCTTGCTGACTTCCACCGCCTGCCCTAAAATTAAATACATTACTAGCCTGAGGTTGGTTCAATTGTGAAGCGTGACTGTTGCATCGCAAAGATGGGTGGAAACCCGAGCATCTCATACATATATGAAGATAATTGCATGGTTGTTTGGTACACCAACCCTTGGAATTGTAGTCGAAACACTTGTGATGTTTTAGACCCGATTGAACAGGTGTAGAAGGCGTGTAATACATATATAACAGCCATAGTTCCTGATCAACCAAACCCCAAGAAGAAGATGGGTCACGGGCTTTCTTCAACCTAAATTGTTCATCATACAATTTCCAACCCAGCCCTGCAAAACGTTGGGCCCCCAAGCGAATAATACTTAAGTATTTTAATAAACCAGATATTGCCTCTGGATGAAAGGAAGTATAGACACTTATATAAATCAAAAAAGCGTCTGTCCATTGCTGAACATCAGCAATTTTAGATCCAGAAGACCTTGACTGCAAAATCAATTGCCCATCAATCAGAGAGACATGTTTTGAAATGTCTTCCTGGGGCTTTGAAAGGAGTAACGCAAGATCAACATATTCCCCGTTGAAGATTTTGCTTGATAAGCTAGGCCCAATGTTGGAACCCAACTCATCGTGAATGCTGGTTATTGACACGGGTAAAACGGCATTCTGTGTACTCGTACCTTGGAGTGGGGCCTCAGGTCCAGGAACCACGACACCGACCTCAGGTTCCGGAACCACGACACCTCGCCTGATGCCCCCAAGCGACTCGACCAAATGGGGGGTCACCTGTCGAACAACCTCCTTAATAAGTTCCGGGTACACGACTGGAGGTTCTAGTGTCCTGCCTGCCGAATCTGGAGGTGCTGGTGGACTATTAGCCGATTTCTCCGGAGTAACCACTTTCTGACGCCTGGCGTACGGGCTTTTTGACTGTCGTTTAGGCATTTTTCACCGAATGAATTACTGAACCTTTGTTCAATCCAACTGTGTAGACAAAAAGGAATTTGATAATTAAAGTTGCCGGTGTCTATGTATAAAATGCACCGGCAGAATTTATACACTAAATTTATTTTATATTCCACTTGAATAACAGTAATTTGTCCTTCAACGCACAAATTCCATTATGTGGGCGTCGTGTATTACACAAGTGAATCAGTGAGTTAGGAAACCAATTATTTTAGTGGAAAAACTATGTGGCACCACCAAGTTCAGAAACCAGCTGCTGATTCCACCTTCAGCTGATCATTGGGGTATGTTTTCAGAATACACTCTGCAGTATAGACTTGCTAGATAAAGATATGTAGTATATACTAGTCCTTTAGCTATCTGCAAGAAATACCGTAACTATTAGATGAAAACGGCGATAATTGGATTTTCATATTTAATTAAGTTAGTTTTAAAGGCTATTTCTGAAAGTTCAATTTTAATTCACGATTTATTTTGCAGGAATGCATTCGCCACTCTACAGCTGATTGGGCAATTTCGCTTGATTGAAAACAAAATCTGTAATATGTCAGAGCAAAAGAAGAATATATAAAGAGGCTATGCAGCAGGCATTGTAAGCTGGCATAGCTGCTCTTGAGAATTCTTTGTCAAGAAGAAGGATATAGATGCCAGTTTATCGGAAACAGACAGCAACTAGAACTATAAATACACCTTCAAATGTGTACCCCCACGACAATATGTGCATCAACATATCATACTGATGCTTCCGAGAAAGTTTTTCATGGTGTTATGGAGAAATAGCACGAACAACATATTTCTGAGTAAATATTCAAGGGGCCAGAGGTCCAATCATAAAACCGAAACATTATGACAATATGCGAATCTGCACTTAATACTGATGCTTCTCACAAAGGACTGTATCTATAAAAAAAAATCGTGGCACCTGAAGGAGATGACGACATGTGCATCTCCATTTCATAATGAAGCTTCTCACAAAGTTTGGTGAAAACCCATGAATGGGTTATGGAGAATAGCGCAAACAAGATTGTGTGAAAATATTGAAAGGATCATAACTCTTACAATGAACAATGAACCGAAACGAAACGATGATAAACGAACCTCCACTTCATACGGAAGCTTATCGTACAGTTTTATTAAAATCTATCAAGGGGTGATGGAGAATATTCAAAGGGACATAACTCCATCAAAATTCAACAAACTGGAACGAGACCACGATATATACATCTCCACTTCATACTGACATTTCTCACAAAGCTTGCAGAAAATTTACCAAGGGTTTATGGAGAAATTGTACGGACAATATTTTTATGTGAACATATTCAAAGGACCATAACTCTGTCCGAATCATTGAACTGGAACAAGAAAACGCTATGTGCATTTCCACTTCATAATAACGCTTCTCACAAAGTTTGCTGAAAATCTATCAAGCGATTATGAAGAAATAGCGCACAAATGTGACCAAGGTACCCTACATTTTCAATCTGTCAAATGGTATTTTGTCTGTGAAACGTGGGGTTGAATTATGTTTCTCTATTAAATAAATGTCTATGATTACAAATTAATATCATATATGAAATCTTATAACTGAAAGGGATTTAGTATAGTTACTGTATTAAGCAAAATGTAGTATTACTTAAGATTCATTACTGCCGTTGACTTCTGTATTTGAAATTTGATTGTAATGCTGTATACTCGTGGATCAAATGGTCTACTGTATTATTGAATTAAACATCTGTATCAAGACACATGACTTGTTTTATGCTAGTTTTATGCTATGTAATATTCTATTCCTAAATGTTTAAAACTAGAGGATGAATATCACTTTGTTACTAAACAAACGCTTAAGCAAACTAAACTAGCGTTTGTTTAGTACTGTGCGGCGGCCGTAAACACTTGCCCCGACTAGCATCAGTAGTGTTATTATTTACCGGTCCTTTGGGATCATCAAAAATGAGATATAGGGTCCTATAGAAACCACAGCGTCCGAACGGAATGGCATCGTAGGTCCGCACTATACTGCAAACAAGGACTTGATAATACAATGAAAGAGACACACAAAAAAACCAGAAAGGGTGGTGAAGACAGGGTAACCGACTTGGAACGCCAGTAGGCAACAAGGCCTACTGGTTAGCTTGAATCGATTTTATATGCGCACAATCAAGCCCATTCTGTGTTGCTTTAAAGTAGTATATCGCTTAAGCCGGTGCTAAGAGGCGTGAGAGGTGTTGCATCTTAAAATTACCTCTCATGAACAGACTCAATAAACCGAGTCTGCTACTTTTATCTCTTGTTTGTGTTTGTTGATTCCAGGGGATCACATTTTCAGTATTCATTGACATTCACACTAGCGGTTGTTTAATGCTGTGTGGCGGCCGTAAAAAGTCGCCCCGACTACAAATCAGTACTGTTATTATTTACTGGTCCTTTGGGATCATCAAGCCCATTCGGTCTTGCTTTACAATAGTATATCGTTTAAGCCGGTGCTAAGAGGCGTAAGAGGTGTTGCACCTTATATTACCTCTCATGGACAGACTCAATAAACCGAGTCTGCTACTTTACTCTCTTGTTTGTGTTTGTTGCTTCCAAAGGATCACCTTTTCAGTATTTATTGACATTGATTATTTATTAATATTGAATATATATTAAACCGAGATAGCAAACATATACAGAGACATATAAATGGAACAGACGTACTTATGTTTAAATATATGGAACTTATAAATTATATTACAATGAAAATCTAAACAGTATAAACAAATCTGAGTGCACTTTGCTTTCTGCTTTAAAGTAGTATATCGCTGAAGAGGTGCTAAGAGTTGTGAGAGGTTTGGCATCTTAAAATTACCTCTCATGAACAGACTCAATAAAACCGAGTCTGCTACGTTTATCTCTTGTTTGTGATTGTTGCTTCCAGGGGATCACATTTTCAGTATTCATTGACATTCACACTAGCGTTTGTTTCGTGCTGTGTGGCGGCCGTAAAAGAACGCCCGACTTCAATAAGTAATGTTATTATTTACCGGTCTTTTGGGATCATCAAGCCCATTCGGTCTTGCTTTACAGTAGTATATCGTTTAAGCCGGTGCTAAGAGGCGTGAGAGGTGTTGCATCTAAAATTACCTCTCATGGACAGACTCAATAAAACCCGAGTCCGCTACTTTTCTCTCTTGTTTGTGTTTGTTGCTTCCAAAGGATCACCTTTTCAGTATTTATTGACATTCATTATTTATTAATGTTTATTATAAACCGAGATAGCAAACATACACAAAGACACATTAATGGAACAGACGTACTTGTGTTTAAATATTTGGAACTTATAAATTATATTATAGTGAAAATCTAAATAGTATCAACAAATCTGAGTGCACTTGCGTTTTAAAGCGTTTTACCAACATCAATAGCATTTGTAAAATACCTAGGAGAGAAACGTTATAAGATTGTTTATTACATTTCTATGCGTGAAAGATCGGGATTTCTCAGTGCAGAATATTCATAATCGCTAAATATTAATAACTAACTAAGAACACATTAATAACTAACGTTGCTAACTTAGAACCTAATGATAACTAACGTTGCGAAGTTGTGTCGTGACGTCAACAAAGCGTTGCTGGCGTCGACGTCATCCGCCGATAACGTTCAATAAAGCGAATATTTGTTTGCAAAAACGTAATTTAAAATGTAATAAACAAATTATTTAACTGCTGGGATCGATTATTGGGTAATCCTTCACTTCGTGCGCTCGTTCGTGGAAAGAACTACAGGTCTACCACTCGTGAAGGATTTCCCTATAAACGATCCCAGCAGTTAAATAATCTCTATTTCTTTCGTTCCAATCATACTCACGTTGTACTATTTACATTTGCATGTTGTATAATATGAAAATAAAATATGTTTAAGCCAAAGCTTTTTAGTTAAGAGTGTTAAATTAGTCAAATATTAAAAGCAATATCATCAATTTTACAGTATTTATTTCTTGAACTTTTATAACTGTCATATTACAATATATATATGTTGTTGCTTCTGAAATAGTACTTCTGTATTAAGTACATGTAAATATTGCGTTTACCTGCTGTCAGTCTTGTATAAATGCTTGTATTCTCATATGATATTTTGGACTTTTGCTCAATAAAATACGGCATATGTTGTCACTGCGTGAATATTGTACAGTATAACTTTATACAGTGTTGTATTTTACCTCACATAAAATGCCCATGATAAATCTCCATAGACAACAATGTCTAATTTCTTACTATCTGATGCGTGGGTGGTAGTAAATCGCAGGGTGATCGTAAAACAGCAATAACATGTGCAAATAACAGCTTTGGTGCGTATTGGCGTGCGTAAGTTGTTAGGACGAAGTCTTCGGCTCAGTATAGTGAAATTGCTATTTCAACTCATCATAAGTTCAAATGTACTTTACCACTTTCAATAAACTACCACCCATTTGCATAGCTAAGTTATTTCCAATCCAATGATATAACTTGTGTAGCAACTTTTTAAAAACAGAACTGATTGGGGGAAAAAAGAAAATTATCCAGCAAAGGGGAGCTTCGCCTCGGACGATAATCATATCCTTATGTTGGACATTCTTACTGTCTCCCTCTCATGAATCAAACACATGTTGCTGGTGAGTATGTTTGAACTGGAATGAAATGTGAGCGTACGCCCTGTTGAAGAGTGGAGATTATTTATCGTGATAGCAGCCTCAGACGGAGATGAGATGGAGGTGAAGGGTGGTGATTTACATCAGACAGTTTATATTGTGACAGCAGCCGCAGACGGAGATGAGATGGAGGTGAAGGGTGGTGATTTACATCAGACAGCTTATATTGTGACAGCAGCCTCAGACGGAGATGAGATGGAGGTGAATGGTGGAGATTTACATTAGACAGCTTATATTGTGACAGCAGCCTCAGACGGAGATGAGATGGAGGTGAATGGTGGATATTTACATTAGACAGGTTATATTGTGACAGCAGCCTCAGACGGAGATTAGACGGAGGTGAATGGTGGAGATTTACATCAGACAGGTTATATTGTCACAGCAGCCTCAGACGGAGAGGAGACGAAGGTGAAGGTGGAGATTTACATCAGACAGGTTATATTGTCACAGCAGCCTCAGACGGAGATGAGATGGAGGTGAAGGGTGGAGATTTACATCATACAGGTTATATTGTGATAGCAGCCTCAGACGGAGATGAGACGGAGGTGAAGAGTGGAGATTTCATTATACAGGTTATATTGTGACAGCAGCCTCAGACGGAGATGAGATGAAGGGGAAGAGTGAAGATTTACATCAGACAGGTTATATTGTGACAGCAGCCTCAGACGGAGATGAGATGGAGGTGAAGGTTGGAGATTTATACATCAGACAAGTTATATTGTGACAGCAGCCTCAGACGGAGATGAGATGAAGGTCAAGGGTGGAGATTTACAACATACAGGTTATATTGTGATAGCAGCCTCAGACGGAGATGAGATGGAGGTTATATTGTGATAGCAGCCTCAGACGGAGATAAGACGGAGGTGAAAGGTGTAGATTTACATCAGAAGGTTATATTGTGACAGCAGCTTCAGACGGAGATGAGATGGAGGTGAAGGGTAGAGATTTACATCAGACAGGTTATATTGTGACCACAGCCTCAGACGGAGATGAGATGGAGGTGAAGGGTAGAGATTTACTTCATACAGGTTATACTGGGACAGCAGCCGCAGACGGAGATGATATGGAGGTGAAGGGTGACGACTTACATCATACATGCCTCTGCTATGGAACGAACACATGCGGGGCGAGTATATGTAGATTTAACGTGCAGGATCTTATTCATTGAGCTACGGAGGCCACTTATGTCTAACTATCATTAGCTCGACTATTCAAAGAATAAGAACATTATGTGATCACCTCGGCGTCGTCGTCGTTGGAATCTACCTCGACCTGGAGTTGTGCGTGTAAGCTGTCTTTACATACATCTATTTGATTTATTTTCCTAGCTTAACCATTAATGGGCATAATGTTATTTATAGTATTATCAAAAGGGCTGCGCACGTGCCAAATTTGGTGAGTGATAGAACCTAATGTTTTGCGGGTCCGTAGGTCAAAAGGTCAAGGTCATCATGACCTGATATGGACATACTCATTTCGACCGATAACGCCGGAAATCGGTAGAGCCGATGGATGCTCCCCGAATAAAGGGACACATGTGCAATACAATCGGATGAAAAATGTAAAAGGAGTAGAGCGGACAAGGTTATATTTGAAAAACACTGAGTAATAACGGAAAATTACCTTTATTGGTTGTGATGTCATATATCTTGCCAGTTATGCATACCTGTAAATAGTTGTTTATATGCGTGTTTTAGTTGACTGTGGTACTTGAATGCTACATTTCCTGCCCGACTTCTATATCTACTTTTAGTATAATTTATTCGACCCTTATTTTATTTTACTTAATACAAATAATGCCAAACGTTACCAGCGTGAGGTACATCAGCTAATAATGGCCGACATTCACAACTTGCCCATCACAAGCGATACATAGATCAATGGGCCTGCATCCATAAGTATGGGTAATATCTAAGACATTGACACCCAGATCAAGCTATTATTCTGATATCAAAATGGGATTTATACTTGAATTATCTCCCTTAGTAGTAGTTTCTCCATTTACCATAATTGAACGAATTCTGTTGATATCTGGGCAAAATCGACAACACCCATGACAAACAAGGTATAAACACATTGTATAACTCACTAACTTACTGATAACGATATAGTCTATATACCGTACATGATGGGTGGTTTGTGCCGGGGGCGGGGGTGGGGGATCAATTTGCTGATAACAGTTAACAGTACATTAAAAAACACTGAAAACAGATAACAGTTGTTTTTTCTCTCTCACAAAAACAGATAACAGAATACAAATTGGGGTAGTCGGCAACACAAACAAGGAATACATTGTATAACTCACTATTAAACTTACAAACAAGGAATTACATTGTATAACTCACTAACTAACTGTTAACAATTTACTAGTCTATATAATGTACATTATACCCGCGTTGTCATCGTCATTTGTGTGTGTGTGTGTGTAATTCTAAGGTTTATAGTCCGTCCGCCAACGAACACGTCAAGGTATACCTGACGCGATGGGCACAATAGAGTCTGGACTTTTCGTCATTTGTGACGGAAACGTGTAACATACAGATACAGACATGATGGGACAGTCGACGTACTGTTAGTGTTAACAGAGGAGGGTGGTTGGGCAAGGGTGTTCTCATAACAGGATAACAGCAAATTGAATAACATTTAACAGTAAATTAAAAAAAAACACTGAAAACAGTACAGATGACAGTTTATACTTTTTCCACAAAAACAGATAACAAAATACAAATTGATCCCTCCCACAACCCCCCACTCCCCTCTCTCTTAACAGTACAGCTCACTGACTGTTACCAATATGTTCGATATACTGTACATGATGGGGCAGTTTTTCTTTCTTTCTTAAATTTCTTTCAATACTGCCTCAGTCTGTATAAGACTATCATGGCAGGTGAAGTTTAAAAATATACAAAGTAAAGTAACCCCCTTCTGACTATGACACATATATATAACTATATACAAGTATGATTGTCAGAGGCATTGAGAATGCCTTCAGAGGCGTTGAGAATGCCTCGGACGTGATGCTCAAATTTGAGACTTAAACCCTTCTACGCATAAACCCTAGTTACTGTACTATAACACAATCAGAGGAAACTGTATATAGGGGGAGCTGTTCCACAGTGGAACAGCTCTCGCGGGGGGGGGGGGGGGGGGGGGGGGAAGGAAAATGTGAATGCATAGATCTGAGTCGACATGGGCCCTGGTATACTGGAAGGGATGGGTTGACCTTGTTTGTCGTAATGAGATAACAGGGAAAATATAGTTTTGCTTATTAATGGAGACTTGACCAGCATGACCAGTGTGTATTTTATAGAAAAGGGCCAAACTAGCTTGGGCACGACGGGTTTTTAAAGTTGACCATCCCAGTTCTGCTATCATTTCTCCAACATGACTTGTATTGTGCCAGCGTCTACACGGCCATCTAGCAGCAGTATGTTGATTTTTTTCAATCTCATATAAAAAGAAATTATATGATTTTGCTACTAGTAGTGACAGCAGTAACTATAGCGGTAGTAATAGTGGCAGAAACAGCACATTTAAACGCTCTCTTCTTAGGAAGTTCCAATGCCCCACTGTTCCAAAATACTACTTATGTGGCTCAAGATATCTTTCAATCATTCATGCTCGCTTAAGAAATGCATGTAGCGATCTAAATCATGACTTGTATTTAAATCATTTGCGCTTATCATCAAGTTGTGACTGTGGAGATCAAAGAGAGGACGTCGAACACTACTTATTTAAGTGTTGTCGATATAATGAACAAAGGCGTACGCTCTTTATTTCGACACGACCGTTCCATCCGTTAAGTGTTGATAAGTTGTGTTCTGGTAATACAGAGCTGAACGATAGAGATTATGAGCTTGTGTTTATAGCAGTTCAAAAATATATTAAAGATACCAAGCGTTTTCGATGAAACTCACTTTGTTCACATTTGATCCCTTACGAGACGTCTTTAACTGTCTGTCCTTTTCCTCCTCTTCCTTTCTCTTTACACATATCTGTTAACTTCAGTAATGCATTTCCTATACTTTTCGTTTAAAATGTTTTATGATTGTAAAACTGCCATACTATTTATTTTGTAAACAAACTGTATAGGGACGGGCCGTAACTAATGTTGTAGAACTTGTGGCCCAACCCTTTTGCAAACTAATGTAAATGTTGCAATAAAATATGTTTAAACCAAAAAAAACAGAAACAGCACAGTAGTATAATTCAGCAATAGCAATAATGGTACTATTAATAGTGGAAGCATAAGAAACTAGTAATATCATCAGAGCTTCACGACTGCAATAGT
The DNA here is from genome assembly GCA_037043455.1 of Cyrtodaria siliqua. Classification (NCBI taxonomy): domain Eukaryota; kingdom Metazoa; phylum Mollusca; class Bivalvia; order Adapedonta; family Hiatellidae; genus Cyrtodaria; species Cyrtodaria siliqua. Next base: position 85,624 of record JAWPHD010008525.1, on the reverse strand, counting down.
AGTACTTATAGCTTTAACTTGTAGTAGTAGTAGTTGTAGCAGTAGTAAACATTAGTAATAGTAGTAGAAGCAGCAGCAGCAGAAGTCGTAGTAGTAGTAAATAGTAATCGTAGTAGTAGTAGTAGCAAAAGCTAGTAGAAGCAGAATAGCAGCTGCAGTATTTGTAGAAGTAGTAGTAGTAGTAGTAGTAGTAGTAGTAGTAGTAGTAGTAGTAGTAGTAGTAGTAGTAGTACTAGTAGTAGTAGTCATCGTAGTAGTAGTAGTAGTAGTAATAGTAGTAGTAGTGATAGTCATCGTAGTAGTAGCAGCAAAAGCTTGTAGACGCTGTATAGCAGCTGCAGTATTAGTAATAGTAGTAGTAGTAGTAATAAGAGTAGTAGAAGTAGTAGTAGTAGTAGTAGAAGAAGCGGTGGTAGCAGACATAAAATCAAACAAGTGTGCAGCTGAATTTTTAGTTTTATTATTATTAGTAAGTAGTAGTAGAAGTAGTAGTAGTAGTTGTTGTTGTAGTATAAACGGCATAATCGGTCGTAGCAGACATACAGTCAAACGAAATTCTTAAGTGTGCACTTTTCGAGATTTGATTGTGTAGGTGGAGGGTTAATCCTCCAATTCGTTTCTTACATGTATAAATTACGCTCAACTGCCGCATATTCAAAATAAATAACTTTTTGTTTATAAAACATGGATATGGAGGCGAGGATTAATCCTCCTTTCTCTGCTGATGGAGATTTGAGTACTGTTTAACTCTGCTCTTTTGAAATAAATCTTAATTTAATGCTTAAATTTGCACCTTTTGATTTCATAGATGGAGGATTAATCCTCCATTTCTTTTTAGAAGTTCCTGAATACGCTTAACTAGTTCTAGATTTGTTCTGATATTATATTTTTTAAATCTTTGAAGTGTGTTCAACTGATGCATATTCAAAATAATTAACTTTTTGTAATTATTTTTATAATACATAAATGTGGAGGCGAGGATTAATCCTCCTTTTTGTTTGTATTCTGGAGAAGTAATATTTTTTGAATTTTTAGGTAGAGAATTAATCCTGGATATTTTGTTTTATATTTTTGAAGTATTTTCGACACCATGCATTTTCATGCGAGTTCGAAATAAATAATTGCACACAAAATAAAAAAATTGCGGACGAGGATTAATCCTCCTTTGACTTTGCTTTTCGATTTTTTTCTTAATTTGTTTATAGAGGAGGATTATTCTTCGATGGTGTATTTGAAATTCTTTAAAGGGTCCTCCAAATTGAAATAACTTCCCTTTGTATTACAAAGATAATGATTAGCAGTTTCTAAAAATACTTCGGTCAACATCGTAAACCTATTCGTTCATCGGTAAATCACGAATCCATACGGCACGTTTGCCCTTAATACACACCTGTCACGGAAACGTAACTGAGGTTTCACGGAAACAGCCGAATGGAACACCCCTGTTGACGTCACGCATTACCCATGGTTCATTAGAAACCAAAATTACGGACACAAACGAAGTAAACAATGCGAGCGAAGTGGAAAATGTTGAACACATTTTATTTACCCCATCCACTTTGATTTTGAGCGTATAAAGTATAAATGAAAACAATAAACGAATAATACAAATAAACTCATGGTATTGGATTCTTCAATGTCTTCATCCTGTGACTGTGTCTCCGTCTGTGGGTCTGCAAATCGGAGAATCGGGGAATTGCGTCAGGTTTCAGCATTGGTTTTAAGTTTTCGATACCTACCGTATTTACTCAATTAGTCCGGCCACTCATTAATTCCGGACACCTAATTAATTGAAGGAAATAATAAAACTAGTGTTCGGACATATTAAGAAATCAATCTTATTTCAATAGTTTTGATGGTTTTATAAATTCGGACATCGGGAAAAGATGAACTTTTCGCCGAAAATGACAGGTTAAAATTACGATTAATGACTTCTTCTAATTGCATCTCGATAATTACCAACAGAGGCAGCAGAAATATACTTCAATGAATTTAATTGTAACTTGTTTGATGCAATTAAATAAAAAGTTTTTGATCGTGATTTTTTAATGTTATTAACGAGCCATTTTGAAACTATTACATTATTACTTACCCATGCTATAAACATCCATATAAATTCTGTGTAATCGGTCAGGCGCGTGTTGAAACAATTGTTTAAACCAGGTAAAACCATTCCAATGTAGGTGTTACGGGTTGTTTTGTGTTCTAGTGGGCCATTCCATTATCTGACATTACCAGCAAAAAAATACGGACTCGCTCACACAGGTAAAATGCTGTGATTTGAGGAATAACATGATGGTGCAATTAAATGGACAAAAAACACGACTATTTTATAATTTTAATTTATTTTCTGCAATACCTTGTATGTTTTTATTTTGTAATAAAATAATTAACATGTTCAAAAATTGCATTGTCTCATTATTCAATAAAGTTCATTGCTACATTTCAAATAAAATATAATAATTTAATATAATAAACTAAATGTCATAATTGTTCATTAGTTCATTGTTTACACATTTTTTATGAGTTCACTGTTGTGGATTGAATCGCATATAGCCCAGTATACTATTACACAGTCAGCTCTAGCCAGCATATAACTACTCTTGTGACTAGAACGTGACAGTTCCACAGATCAAACAGTGTACCGCTCACTCACCGCAAAATTCAAAGGAATAACCTACTCTACCCGCGTGTAAAGTGTGTCTCGTTGTACTGATTTCACAGGTTTTACAGTTTGCCTAAGTTGAGTACCGTAATTTTAGACAGATTATAGAATAGCCGAATAATTACCAATAATATTAATTGATGGATTTTCGTAATTACCCTAAACAACGAAGGTGAATAGCCCCGAACATCGCAATTAAAAATACTTACCTTAGAATGTTAATTTACCGTTCCCTCTCAAAATATTCGGACATTGGCAAATATGAATTAATTTTGGAAAGTTATATTTCCGGACACCAAAAAAAATAATGATTTTATCCCGTCCGAACTGATAGAGTAAATACGGGTAATCTCTTTTTCGTTACATAAGAGTCATCAAAATCTTTCTCAGTGAAATGGTCCGAACATACGCGAGAGTGCTCTGAAAAATTCCATTTCACACCGTTTTGCAAAACAAGTTCAATCCATTTAGTTCGATAACGGCCGCAAGGAAATGTGTGTTGACTTACACTGCCTTCCTGTTTACTTTTTCTACAAAAGCTTAATGAGCTTAATGAGCACCTTTTCACGATGATGAAGACACGAACACATCAATAATATTCCAGGGTTTAAAACACTTAGGCTATATGAGAAAAATGAAATCCAACAAGAGTAACGGTTTGTTTACACATAGATACGCGCCATAATTGATTATGTAATTAGGTAGTTTGTACGGAAGATGTGATTGGTTAACCCCTTATGACGTCATTTTCCGAAGATCGATCGCGCACCAGTTTTTTTGTGTACAGGTAAATTTCATATCTGTAAAACTTTTTGAGAAAACGGACGATGACATTGACATTCTATTATAATAAGCTTTCATTTAAAATCACTTTATTTTTCAATTTGGAGGACCCTTTAAGTATTCTAATGCATATTCGAAATAAATATCTGCACAACTCATGGATATAGGGGCGAGGATTAATCCTCCTTTCTCTTTGCTTTCTGGATTTTTTAAAATTGTTTTATAGAAGGAGGATTAATCCTCGATGTTGTATTTGAAATTCTTGAAGTGTTCTCAACTCATGCATATTCGAAATAAATATCTGCACAATGCATGGATATAGGGCGAGGATAAATCCTCCCTTGAGTGCTTTCTTAAAAAAAAAGAAGCTCAAATCTGCATTTTCGAAACGTTGATGGCATAAGATCGAGGATTAACCCTCCATTTTGTTATTGGAAAATGTTAAAACATGCTGTGCGGTGCTTATTTTAAATGTTTAAGGTAATGATAAAATAAATATATGTTGATTCAATCAAATGTTGTTGTACAATTTTCCTTTATTAATTTTGTCATGGAGGATTAATCCCCTTTCACCAGTGGGAATACTTTAGAGATGTTTTTGAATTAATCCTCCTTAAAATCGCAAATCTGAACCCCTTAAAATGCACAAACACGACCCCTAAAAGAGTACTTCATTGGCAAATCTCTTTTTAAAATGTTTTCCATTATATATGGTTTTGTTGATAAGGATTCCATATGGGTGACGCGTATTCCAGCTGCGGCCGTACCGATGTTTTATAGGCAACTACTTTTGTTCCTTTTGGAGCTAGTGCCAAGTTACGTCTAAGAAAACCAAGGGTCTTAGTTGCCTTACTAGATATATTATGAATGTGAGTTCCTCAGTTTATATCATTTGTTATGTAACCCCAAGGAGTTGCATTTTGAAACATTGAATTCCATTAACGTCATTTTCCAAGAGAGCGAGTGTATCAAGGTCTTCCTGTAAAATCTCACAGTCTCTCCGGGAGTCAATGTTTCTATACAATACATAGTCGTCGGCAAATAGACGGACGTTTGACCTAATATTGTCAGGTAGATCTTTGATGAAAAGAAGAAAGAGGACCGGCACTAAGCAGTCAGATACAGCTCCGTCGAGGAAAACTTGCTGTGTGCGTCCGTGTAACCAAGCAGAGATCCAACGATTTGTAGATGGGGGTGAAAACGGATTGAAACTGACGGTTTAAAATGTTTGCCTTATCTTGACTGTTCGATTTCAGGATGCCGTTTTCTCTTAAAGCAAGGCTCGCCAATAACTTATATGAAATATTGCATGCTAAATGTACTATTTCTCGGTCACATGACGTTGACGTCACTCTCGTGTCGTCATGACATCACTATTTACTGTCTTAACAAAAGCGCGTTAATGACACAGATGAACAAATGCACGTTAAATATACTATTGCTCTGTTTTAGAATGAACTATTGTACGGACGGCATATTTCTTATCAGATTGATCAAAACTATTTAATCACACGTGACTGCTTTTAGGCTAATGGTAAATGCTTATATTTTACTGTACAAAAACACAGTAATTCGGTCTTAATTTGCAGTTGTAATACATTAGTGTATTACGATAAATGTCATGACTTTATTACACCCTCAGTAGCCAGGTTCAGAACCAAACCGCGTGACTTTTTGATCGGATTCACGGCGAAAAAGTGTAATCAAAACGCTCGATACAGGTAAGTGTTCGCTTCATAACTCTCTTAATATTCATCAAATTTGTTCAACTAAAGTGCACATATCCTTTCAAAGTAAGCTCTTTCCTCCGCCACAAATGATAATTTGATTTATCTAGTACTTTCTGAAAAGTATTGGAATCGAAATAAATATATGACTTTGTACATTTTGGGAGGCCTAATCTCAAAAAAGTACTGCATGAACCAAATAACCTTTTGCGGCGGAGGCAAGAGCTCACATTGTAAGGGTATTTTTGCGTTATTTGAACAAATTAAGGAAGTTGTGAAGATGTGCGTTTTGCTTACATTTTTTGCGAGAAACCGATCAAAAAGTCACATGGTTTGGTTTCACCACCCTGAGGTTATGTAATAAAACAATTTAAACTGTAATATTATTATTTCTACATTTATAGAGGGTAAGATGTTAAATTTGATTTTCTAAAATAATGATTTCATTATTCGGTAAAGTATGTTTTTAGTTAACTTCTAACAATAATATCGGACCTTTAGTACCTTATTTATGTAACTTGTACATATAGTTCAGTCCCTAGTTGGTCCCTAGGTAGGTGACAGGCATGTCCTAGTGGATAGCGCCATGAACTGGAGGACCCGGGTCCAACCCTTACCGTCGCCATTGAGTTCCGACGGTGTATTATTGTGCAATAATCTTTCCGTTAGCCTCGCCCGTCTGATTGGGTCGTCATCTGGTCACGTAAAAGAACCATGGGAATCTATTCGAAAGTAAGAGTATGGCATGTTCCCGGATTTCTACGTATCTTACCCCTGTCTCTGGAGCGGCTCTAAATAACCTATACTGTGTTGATGGGTCGTTAGGCAAATTCGAGTAGGTACCTTGTCGGTACTTGTCTTCAGTGTCATCAAGAAATGTAAAATGATCGGACAGGGAAAGTAGGATTCAAGGAGGACAGTCAACCACAAAACACAGAAACAAACATACAAACAGACAAACAAGAAGGCAAAATTAATAATAAATGCAAACGACATCACAAACACAAAAGGGTTGACAATAGGGCTCCGCCTTGGAACGGTCAGTGACAAAGTAGGCCACTGGTGTTTAAACGGTTCTAGGGTGCACCGAAGCTCACAGTTACCCAACTGTCATCCCATTAAAACAGGACAGTGTAAATAAAGAAATCCCCGCCATGATCTAATCTATAACCAACAAGGCAGCATCAATAGCCAATATAAGTCAAACACAAATATGCTCGTGTAAATATACCAAATACAATAGCCTGGAAAGCCACAATGAAGGTACTCAGTGACTATGCAGAAGCCAGAGCAACATGAGAATAAACCATTAAGGGCAGTTCATCTGTAAATTAGACACACATAACTCTGTATTGTATTTTAGAAAAAGTGATGGCGTTGTTCTGTTTTAGAAATTTATAAAGTCCGGTCTCTGATAGGCGAGACATTTGAATCCACGAATGGTTGTACTCTGTACATTTGGTCATCCCATGATAATGAAGGCAATACATTCATGCAATGTTAAACAACACGCGCTTTCTTTTGTTTCAGACACCACATGAAGACGATGTTACAATATGCAAAGACATTTTTAGACACATGAATATATATACAGAACAGATACCGTTCCAATTCAGGTTGTGTAGAACAGACATTACAAAGTCAGGTATGCAGATACATAAAGGGAAGACACCATATACGTGAAACGTGGGCAGTAAATGATTCATCTTCTTCAAAAGCTCATGTACACACATACAGGCAAGACACCATATAAGTGTAGCGTGGATTTAAATAAAAAAATGTTAACTGAGTAATATGAAACGAAACATTTTACGCTTATGTAAAGTCGACGTCTATACTGAGTTGTTATTATATTTGTCTTTATATACATTGTACAAATATACATTCAAAGGGGCTAAGTTGTATCGCAATTTGATTAGGTAAATTGGTGTCTATAGGAAAATGTATACCCACGTTAATCAATTGTCGAAATTTGAGAAAAAACAACAGCATGTGTGTCTTAAACTGTTTCGATCAAGGACTTATCACGATCCCGCTATGATCTCATGATTTATATATGAGGGTATTGGCGACCTTTTAATCATTTTTATCATCAAATGAAAATCGAAGTGATTCAACATAGTCGAAAACCAGAGGTAATGCTTTTATGACTTTCGCCACCGTGAGGTTATGTGATAAACATAAACATCTGATGGGGTCGTCATCTGGGCGGTCACGTTAAACACTGAACATTGAACTTGTAGATGAGCTGGAGTTGTTTCAGTAGTAATAACTATGTCAGCCAGAGGTGAAACCATACCATAAAGATGCATACAGGAGGTGTTACGCGAATAGACGGAAACGAAGAGTATCTTGCTTCGGATTTCGACATGATGGAAAGAACAGACGTTGTGAAGGGAACGAACACTCACTCGATTAAAGTCGAAGAATTGAGCTATAAGGCCACCGATGAAGTAGACGAAGAAGTAGACGATGAATCATTACAGCTGAAGGAATTAGAAGAATTGGGTGAGGAGGATAAGAAATTAAAAACTCAGAAGAATTTGGACGAATCAATGAAAACAGTGGTGAAGAAATGCAGTCTTACAACGCACATGAGCATATATACAGGCAAGACACCTTTCAAGTGTAACATTTGCAACAAAGGATTTAACCATTCAGATAATCTTAAAGTACACATGCGCATACATACAGGCGAGACACCATTTAAGTGTACCATTTGCAGCAAAGGGTTTACCCAGTCGAGTAATCTTAAAAGACACATGCGCATACATACAAGAGAGACACCATTTAAGTGTTATGTATGCAGTAAAGAATTTACCCAGCAAGACAGTCTTACAGCGCATATGCACACACATGCAGGCGAGACACCATTTACGTGTAGCATTTGCAGCAAAGGATTTAGCCACTTGAGTAGTTTTAAAAGGCACATGCGCGCACATACAGGAGAGACACCATTTATGTGTGACGTTTGCGGTAAAGGATTTATCCAGTCGAGAGATCTTAAGAAACACATGCTCAAACACACTGATGAGACACCATTTAAATGTCAAGTGTGCAATCAAGAATTCACCCGTCAAGGCACTCTTACAGTGCATATGCGCAAACATACAGGCGAGAAATCATTTAAGTGTAGCGTGTGCAGCAAAGGATTTATCCAGTCAATTTATCTAAAAAGACACATGTACACACATACAGGAGAGACACCATTTAAGTGTGGCGTTTGCAGTAAAGGATTTACCCAGTCGAGTGATCTTAAAAGACACATGCTCATACACACAGGCGAGACGCCATTTAAGTGTTACGCGTGCAATGAAGAATTTACCCATCAAGGCAGTCTTACAATACACATGCGCACACATACAGGCGAGACACCATTTACGTGTTATGTGTGCAGTCAAGAATTTACCTGGCAAAACAGTCTTAAAATGCACATGCGTATACATACAGGCGAGACACCATTTAAGTGTGGCATTTGCAGCAGAGGATTTAACCAGCCGAATGGTCTCAAAATACACATGCACATACATACAGGCAAGACACCATTTGAGTGTAGCATTTGCAGCAAAGGGTTTATCCAGTCGAATAATCTTAAGAGACACATGCGCATACATACTGGCGAGACACCATTTAAGTGTAGCATTTGCAGCAAAGGGTTTACCCAATCGAATAGCCTTAAAATACATAATCGCATACATACAGGCAAAACACCATCTAAGGTTAGCGTGTGCAGCAAAGGATTTACTTAAACGTTAAGACGAAACACCATTTTATTTTACATTCTGGAGCATAGGATTTACCAAATCAGATGATCTACAAATGAACATGCTCAGGAATACACGAGATTGAAAAGACTAGTCGTACAACATTGTGTATACGAAATATGCATGTTTATATAGTTGATTGGTTCGAAGACTCCGATTCATCCAGACAAAAGCCAAGCAATTTGCTATTGTTTTGTAGTCTAGATCTAGCTTCTCACGAGATACATTTCTCTATTAACTATACTATTATCACTCCTGTGGAATCTGTAAATTTCGAGACAGGTTAGTACATAGTACGAAAGGTTTGATCAATGCAAATTATAAACAAACTTTGACGGTGCTTATTTTGTGTGGCTTATCATGAAACTATTTCAAATACAAACATTATTCTTGCAATTAATATCTTAATTTCTACAAATTATTTATAAACCAACAAAGTATCAAAATTGTGAAAAACAATTACCAAAGCTGTATGGGTAATGTGAAAGTCATATCAATATGCATGTGCCAGCAAAAGTTCAACTACTTAAACTACAGCACTTAGAATCTATCTATAATTGTGTTACTGTACGCTGCGAAGTATATGGGATCACCATACTCAAAGTTAGCAACTACCCCACTAGCTGTAGTACGTAAGATAGCGCTGATATGATACGAATATACGCTTGTGTGACAGCGATCTGGATTCTAATGCACTACCCTGTGCTCACTGCATACAGATCCCCAGGAGTGATTATGAATGTTATCAATATGACAATTGAATCTCTATAGTTTAGACGATTGAGAAAATATATGTGTTTGTATCACTTGTTAATGTTTGGTTGTCGTGCAGAAGAAGTTTGACGTTAAGCTGCAGCAAGTTATTTAACATGTTGTTTCGCTGATGTGTGTATTTAGAGGACATGTTCTGTACATTTATGACGCCACAATTACAGAGAAGACTTTCAATCAATTTTTTGTCGAACAGGTGTTTGTTTAGTGGGCCACATTTAGTTCTTAGTCGGGTACGATGAATCTGGGATAGTCTGTTGTCTATATTCAAATACTTTGGAATAGAGAAACGAGTATTTGTAAGTTAATTTGTAAACATATGACGAGACTTGAAATGTCTAAGATCTATTGGCAGTTTGTTCCAGCCTCTAATAATTAATGGTAGGAAGGAGTTGGGAAATAGTGTTTTTGAAAGCCATGGAAATAAGATTGTCTGAGTTGCTTAGGTTGTTAGAACCAGTTTCATTTATATTATCAGGGACCAGAGCTAGGACATGGGTCATAAAATAGTATAAGTTTGTGTTTCTTGCGTCTTGATAATAACCAGTTTCATGGGCCCATTCACGAATAATCTCCAGGGCTCTGTTTATAGTGTTGACAACATTTGTAGGAGTATCAACAATTATGTAAAGGCTAGCTGTAGCACCGCTAAATGTTAAAATTCCACTAAATTTAAAACTTCCGCTGAATGTTAAACCTTCTGCTAAATGTTATAAATATTACGCTAAATGTTAAAAAACTTGCTAAATGTTAAATAAATATACTAAGCGCTAAAAGTAATAAGTGGAATGCACTACTGACATGAAGGTTCGGGAGTCTAGCCCCATTTACTTCAAAACAATTTAAAACCATATTCTGTTAAATATTTCAAAAAACATTGTACAAAATTACTTCGGAATTAATCTGATCGGTTACATACTTCAAAGAGACGATATAAATCAAATGCATATCATATTCAAAATATCTCAGACGACTCATTTTTCATTCATACATATGACGATAATACCTGTGGGATCTGATAAATGTATAGATGCAAGCATGAAGCTAGCAATCTGATCCTGACAATAAAAAGCATTTTAATAATCACGTTCATTACATAACTGTCATAAATTTACACTGAACTATGAATGACGTAATTTTACACAATAAAAAGCATTTTAATATTCACGTTTATTACGTAACTGTCATAAATTTACATTGAACTATGAATGACGTAATTTTAGTAAATTGAGGAAAAAAGTGGTAATTTGGTTTAAAAAAAACGAGTTCGAACGAGTTTTTTTAACCAAATTACCACTTCGAACTTGTTTTTTTAACCAAATTACCACTTTTTTCTCTCGTGACATAACTTCAGTATCAGATTTATGGTGTTAATTATTCTCTATTTCTTTCATAATCAAATCATTATCACAAGCAACTGAGTCGAGTAACGCAGCACGTTTCATACCATTACACATACATGTACTTCAGACAAGGGAAGCACGATTTACCCAAATATACCCAAATATACCCAAAAACACCTGAATTACCCAAATACAAAATACAGTCCAAATACATACGACATTTAGTACTTAGTAATTTTTAACATTTAGCGGAAGTTTTAACATTTAGCGTAAGAATGTATAACATTTAATGGAGGTTTTGACATTTAGTGTAATTTTATCATTAAGCGGTGTTACACTAGGATCGCGCTGGAAATAATTCAATAGTGGAATTTATGTTTGCAACAATATCGTCACTATTATATACATGTACTAGTATACACGAATGTTATAATGTGTATACTTGTGCAAGTAAATGTATAGCTAATGTATAAGTGTAAACATTTGTAAACTGTATATACTAGTATGAACATATATATAATGTGTAATATATATATAAATTATGTCGGCGGTACACCTATTGTTCCCGATTACTTCTCGGTGTCCATACGTCCCTTGTATTCATTTCCCTGTAGTAAAATTGTTTAACTTAGTAACGGATTATACTTTCTTTTGTGCATAACTCCTATATGTCCATTGTCTCTATTAAATATCCTTATTGTAAGCAAATCTTATTATATATACATGTATCAATATGTATCACCATTGTATTGCGCATTATTTTAACAGGTGAGTGTGCGTGAGTATATGTGTAAACTGTCACCGTACGTTTTCTTGAATGATTTAAGGCTAATGGTATTACTTCTTACCCAATAAGGGATATCAGAATTTCCTGGTATTACTTATCACCCAATAAGGGATAGCAGAATTTCCTGTTTAGGTTCATTGGACAATGTATGGGAAGTGCGTAGTTGACATGTCCTTTTTAACTCTACTGGCCGAAGGCGAGCAGAACTTATGGGATGCCGAGTTGTCCGTCGTCCGTTGTCCGTCGTCCGTCGTCCGTCGTTAACTTTTGTCTCGTTAAGATGATACGGCCTTCATTTTTCATCCGATCTTTACCAAACCTTAACAGGTTGTTAATATCAATGAAAGCTCAGACAAGTTCGAAAACCATCCAGATTGAACCAGTAACAGCGGAGTTGTGGCCCTTGATTTAGTTAAAAATGTTATATTTTGCCTCATTAAGACGATAGGGCTTTTATTTTTCATCCTATCTTTACCAAACTTTACCAAATTGTTAATATCAATGAAAGCTCGGACAAGTTCGAAAACCAGCCAAATCAGACTAGTAGCAGCGGGGCTATGGTCCTTGATTTAGTTAAAAATGCTATATTGCTATATTTTGCCTCGTTAAGACGATAGGGCCTTCATTTTTCATCTTATCTTTACCAAACTTTACCACATTGTTAATATCAATAAATGCTTTGACAAGTTTGAAAACCAGCCATATCGGACTAGTAACAGCGGAGTTATGGCCCTTGATTTAGTTAAAAATGCTATATTTTGCCTCGTTAAGATGATAGGGGCTTCATTGTTCATCCGATCTTTACCAAACTGTATCAGATTGTTAATTTTGTTTAAGGCTCGAACAAGTTCGAAAACCAGCCATATCGGATCAGTAACAGCGAAGTTATGGCCCTTGATTTAGTTAAAAATGCTATATATTGCCTCGTTAAGACGATAGGGGCTTAATGTTCATCCGATCTTTACCATCCTTTATCAGATTGTTAATATCAATGAAAGCTCGGACAAGTTCGAAAACCATTCTGATTCATATCGGACCAGTAACAGCGGAGTTATGGCCCTTGATTTAGTTAAAAATGCTATATTTTGCCTTGTTAAGATGATAGGATTTTCATTGTTCATCCTATCTTTACAAACTTTACCACATTGTTAATATCAATGAAAGCTCAGACAAGTTCGAAAACCAGCCATATCGGACAGATAACAGCGTAGTTATGGCCCTTGATTTAGTTAAAAATGCTAGATTTTGCCTCGTTTAGACGATAAGGGCTTCATTGTTCATCCGATCTTTACCAAACTTGATCAGATTGTTAATATCAATGAAAGCTCGGACAAGTTCGAAAACCAGCCATATCGGACAGGTAACAGAGGAGTTATGGCTCTTGATTTAGTTAAAAATGCTACAGTTTGCCTCGTTAATACGGTAGGGCCTACCTTTTTCATCTGATCTTTACCAACATTTTCCAGGTTCTTTAGTTATGGCCCTTGATTTAGTTAAAAAGCTTTTTTTTGCCCGAAACTTTCAAAAAAGTAAATGGCAGTCACTCGCTTTATTGATGTTATAAGAGCCATGTTAGCCAGTAGAGCGTCCACAGGCCCTCTTGGGCCTCTTGTTTTATAACAATACGTGACAATTTGCTCCTCAAGTTATTTTTCAGCAACTTCAATATACATTTTTTTTGTTTTACATGTAGATGGTCCGGTGCCTTTATTATGGTATTTCATATCTATTGTGGAATGCATGGGGTTTTTTTTTTTTTGAATTACATGAAAAGTAGTCTTTTTTTTTATATGGCCTATACAATATGTTCATCGCAAACTATTCAATATCAGTCCTAGACATTCCAGCGTTTCATTGATTCCATGTTACAGAACGTGTCAGTTTTGCTTATGTTACTTTTCAAAAACTTAATACTTAAATACTGTTTTACACAATAGTATCGGCATCGATACAGAGTTCCGGGCGCTTATATGGATACAGGGTCCCGTGCGCTTATATCGATACAGAGTTCCGGGCGCTTATATCGATACAGAGTTCCGGGCGCTTATATCGATACAGAGTTCCGGGCACTTATATCGATGCAGAGTTCCGGGCGCTTATATCGATGCAGAGTTCCGGGGGCTTATATGGATGCAGAGTCCCGTCCGCTTATATCGATACAGAGTTCCGGGCGCTTATATCGATACAGAGTTCATGGCGCTTATATTGATACAGAGTTCCGGCCGCTTATGTCGACACAGAGTTCCGGGCACTTATATGGATATATATTCCCGGGTGCTTATATCGATACAGAGTTCCGGGGCGCTTATAACGATACAGAGTTCGGGACCTTATATCGATACAGAGTTCCAGGCGCTTATAACGATACAGAGTTCGGGACCTTATATCAATACAGAGTTCCGGGTTCTTATATCGATACAGAGTTCGGGCGCTATATCGGTACAGAGATCCGGGCGCTTATATCGATACAGAGTTCCGGGTGCTTATATCGCTACAGAGTTCCGGGCGTTTATTTCAGTTAGATATCTATCACTGTGAGATATATAATTTTCAATTAGTGTGTACTTATGTTTAATGTATAAACTAGCATGAAGAAATGCATAATGTATATACTAGTATGTACATATGTATAATGTATAAACTAGCATGAAAAAATGCATAATGTATATACTAGTATGTACATATGTACAATGTATAAATTAGCATGAAGAAATGCATAACCTACATACTAGTGTGTACATATGTATAATGTATAAACTAGCATGAAGAAAGGCATAATGTATATACTAGTGTGTACATATGTATAATGTATAAACTAGCATGAAGAAAGGCATAATGCATATACTAGTGTGTACATATGTATAATGTATAAACTAGCATGAAGAAAAGCATAATGTATATACTAGTGTGTACATATGTAGAATGTATAAACTAGCATGAAGAAAGGCATAATGTATATACTAGTGTGTACATATGTATAATGTATAAACTAGCATGAAGAAAGGCATAATGTATATACTAGTGTGTACATATGTATAATGTATAAACTAGCATGAAGAAAGGCATAATGTATATACTAGTGTGTACATATGTATAATGTATAAACTAGCATGAAGAAAGGCATAATGTATATACTAGTGTGTACATATGTATAATGTATAAACTATCATGAAGAAAATCATAATGTATATACAAATGTGTACATATGTATAATGTATAAACTAGCATGAAGAAATGCATAATGTATATACTAGTGTAAACAAATGTATAATATTTAATGTTTAATACTACGGTGAACAACGTATCATGTATGTACTAATGCGAACATATGTATAACATATAGGCTAGTGTGAAATAGTAACAAATTAATGAAGGAAAAAATCCTGTACCCACTTACCCTAGGCCAATACCAATTGGCACCGAGCCAATAACCTATTTTTTGCGCACTGTGACAAATGAAAGTTATTGGCAAACTGTCAATAACTTGTTTTCGGCCCGCGAATGCGTATGTGTTTTCTTTACTAAAACGGTAACCTTTGAGCTATCAAAAAAACACCGCCCAGTCAAACTTCGTGGCAACAGATGCCGAGCGCGAGCCTCATCTAGCAATTCAAAATGTCGTCCTTCAAGGAGATCGTTAGTCTCTATCATCGAGACACACTCAAGCTGACTACGAGCACAGCCTGTATATAAAACTCAAACGACGATGTATTCTGGGCTACTACATTCGCAAGAGATGTTTTATTCGGTAAAATGAAATATCTTAAACAATAGGGGCAAAGATGGAGCAGATCCATTTACAGACGAAGAACTGAACAAGCTTCCAAATAAATCTCTTCTTGGCGATGGTACTATATTTACATTTACTATGATATTGATAAGTTTACATTGCAGTCTTCATCCACCAATGGGACCGTACGATTTTAAACATACTGTGATGTTGTTTTCTATCTAGTGACTGCAATGAACCTCTGAAATAAATTCACATAAACTCGCGACATTTAGATAACATTTAGATCTACTCGTATGTGCCACACAATGTATTCTAAAAAATAAATTTCCTACCTTTAAATTATAAAGTTATTTTAAGCACTGAGAAATATAAGTCCATGTGTGTAGTTTTTTTTACCAGCACAAAGGTAAACAGAAAACCTGACATTTAGTCAAAGACAAACAACGTCATTTGATCTAGATATGACGATTTTATGTTGCGTCACGAGTTGACGTAATTTAAATCAGTGGCGGATTCAAGAGGGGGTTGGGGCGCACCATTACATGTTTGCTATATCTATGAATAAATGAATATACTGTTCAATATGAATGATTTGCTTTAAACTCTATTATTTATTATTATTTTTAGAAATCCCGGAGGTTCTTATAAACGCGATGCGGCTGAACAATTCATGAATACCATCCAGTTTGGTCTACGTGGTAGACAAAAACACCAAACCATCATATGGGGGATCTAGAGCGGAGATGTAGAGCTACTGTACTTAAGGACGACATCTGAAGGAATAGATTATGTTGTATTTACTGAGAGGGCAACCAAGACGAGGAACGGAGCTGAGAGTGAACTTTTAGTTATGTAAAACCCTGATGGATTATTAAATCTGAATCAGAACAGAATGCACTCTGAATTTATATTTACAAAATTTACATTTGAAATGCTGCTGTTAGATCTAATAATTCAACAATATATATCTTGTGACATTTATGTTATAGTCTAGATTGAATTAGGTATCTTCCTATAATCTATAAAAAAAAAAAAAATGTGTAGAAAAAAAAATCATTAAAAGATATTCCTATTGTCTTTTTGTTTCATCATAGAATGTATGCAATAAAAAACTCATTAAACGGCACTGGTGTGCCGAAACTGGATATTGGCGCACCTAGTGAGATATTGGCACTCGGCCTATTGGCGCACCTAGTGAGATATTGTCCGAGTGCTAATATCTCACTAGGTGCGCCAATATCCAGTTTGGGCACACCATTTAAAGCCCGAGTGCCAATATCTCACTAGGTGCGCCAATATCCAGTTTGGGCACACCATTGTCGTTTAATAACTTCTTAATATTGTAACTAATAGTGTATCAATAAAAGCATAGACAAAAATGAATACATCCATTTTGTCACTCACACCAATCCCTCTAATAACCACGCCATCCCCTCCGCCCCCACCATGCCATCCCCTCAGCCCTCACCACGCCATCCCCTCAGCCCTCACCCATGTTTTATTTTATTAAGTTATCTCAGTCATAGGAGACAACTTGTCAAATTGAATACTAACAGGCTGGGATTGGATTGTAGGCCCGTGTGTCAAGCAAGGTCACTCTTTCTATAAATCGATAAATAGTTTCCGCTTATTTACTTTAGCCTTTGGTTTAAGCGTATAGAAACCTTACCAATACAGTCCTCTCAGATTCTGAAAGGTTGGAATTGCTTTCAGGTCACGGAGTCAAAATCCCAGAGTATTGTTACTATATATAGAAGCATGTATTCCGCTCTATATAAAAATTGTATCTGTTATTCGCGACAAAACAACAACTTTTATTTTTATTTTATGCTTTATAATCAAAGTGTACTGCAGTATGCAGAAAAATAAATAAAAAATTGAAAACGTCATTGGCTTAGTATGATAAGATTGCTGTGTTTAAGTCCCTGTAACTTCTAAACTACTTAACCGATTTCAATAATCTGCGTGTGGTTTCGGACAAAAATAAATGTTGTGAACCACTTACGGAACGGCTGTGAAAAAAAATAAAACTGTATAATACCAGTTTTATTTCATTGCTAAATTTTACTACTTCACTGCTAAGCATAAAATAAATAGAGAATAATGAATGGGTGTTTCATACCACACCCTATATCAGATATCAGGCCATGAGACGTCATATCAGCCCGAGAGCTTTAGCTCGAGGGCTGATATGGGTCGAGGGCTTGATATAGGGTGTGATATGAAAATACACAATTTTTATACTATGTATCATATACTTGAGCTTTGTCGAAATGTCAACTTCAGCTCACTCACTACGCTGTTTTCCAGGGAGAATTTTTTTTTATTTAGATCTAGTCCATTCTGATGTGCTCATGTCTGTCGCGTAAGTGGTACACAACATTTATTTTGTCCGAAATCTTATTGAAAATAAATTTCATTGAATTTGAAATTTTCTAATCAAGTTGAATTGTCATAAGTGGTTATTTTATCATACCCATACATCGGTAGTATAAGACAGTTGACTAGTAACTTCCTATTTAATAATAAAACAGATGCTTATGTAAATCACAATTAAACCAGTGTCATCACGAACGTTAAAAAATGCAATCATCAAGCATGCTACCAATTGTATAACATAGGTTATATGATAAGTTTTAATGTAATAATGAAAACAACTTACTTTCTTGAAACTCTTCGAACACATTCAATGAAAATGAATGCAAGAAGCGCGACCATGGAATGACCTGCAATTGCACTAAATGGATTATATAGCGCTTTGATGCCTAAACCTTACACATAGGACACGAGATAATATTTGGAAGTGTCAGATCATTAACCAGTATGTTACGGTAATTGACACCGGAGTCAGTTGTAATTAAGACTTCCTTTCCGTGTTAATTACTTGTAATTAGTGTCATTGATGTTTGATCGATGGATTCGTTAATTCGTCCTTATTCATTGTTTAGTAAAACCCGAATATTTAAATATATAAATATACATATCGATCGTTTCTATCTGTCAACTACATGATTAAGCAAAACATGTTTTGTTTTTTCATGACTATAGAGTACTGAATCCTTCAACACGCCGAAAAAAACCTTCACATTGTCGGTATTACTGTTTACGTGGACGCAAAGACTGGAGAGGTGAAAGCCGCATTTCAGTTGAGTAAGCCTGTTCCACTATACGCCATTTGAAAACTTCGGACAGTAAGGAACGTGTGCATTGTTGGTAATTAGATTATGTGATATTTTTATGAAATATGAAAAAAGAGTCTTAATCAACGTATATGTATTTTATGAAAAAGACACACAAAAACAAACTGTCTAACCGTATATCCCTGTTTATATATATGTTGGTTGAATACACAGGTGGCAAATAGACCAGATAGGTACCAGTATAAGATAAATGACATTATTGTCGCTTGAGAGAAGCGAATTAGACGATAATTGATTTCTCTTGATGTGAGTGATTCTCATAGGGGGCGCACTCTCAGTGGAGTGCACGTGGCATGTAGACCGCCAGTTTTTGCCATTCAGCGTTGGATGACTGACCAGTTAGCACGTTCAATTTTAGATTGGGAGGTATTATGTTACACAACGAGAGAACTATCAGCGGACACGCTAGTACACATGGAAAAGAAAAAAATATAGATACGTATTGTTAATTTACAAACGGTATGTATAGGATCAGTAGTTTAGCTGGCACAGGTGTAAATATTTAATTATTTATTTCTGTTTTCTACACGATTGATCAGTCGTACATGTCTTTTCATTACTTCAGGTTTCAACACGCTTTGAACATCCTGAATATTCTGAAATGTTTATATTTACTCAGAAAATTATAATAGCAAGTAGGAGATATTGTTCATGGTTGCTGTGAATTATTGTAAAATGTTTACAACAAAATTTTAGTTTTGTATTCTGTCACACGGTAACTTGCACGCGAACGTCATGCATCGGTTGTGCAAATGTGGACATATAGAATACGTAGTCAATAAATGTAATAACGATATAAACCTAATGAGAATGCTAACAGGTACAGACTATGGTGCAGACAAAAAGTCCCTACTCTTACTATATAAAGCACTAATACTCAGCAAAATTAACTACGGTAGTATTGTATACGTCAGAACACAAACTCAAAAAACTACAAGTTATTCAAAACAAAGCACTGCGAATAGTTACAGGGGCATATAAGGGAAGCAACCAAATTGCAGTTCTAGTAGAATGTGGGTAGCTATCCTTGAATCTCATACGCGAAGAAAATATGCTTAAATATTGTGCGCGAACAAATAGGCTAGGAGATAAATTGCCAGTAAATGACCTAATTACCGAGGTAGGGATATTTGAGCATAAAAAAGGTAAAACGCGAGTAAACGCGCCATATACCCAAACTGTGCAAGTACTACTGAAAAAATATAACTAACAAGACATACGACTTCAAGAACCATTATTCCCATCAATGGTAAATATGCAAACCATTAAGCCGTGTTTTGAACTGCAAGAGTTAATAAATAAAAAAGCAAACCCCAACAGACGAGGCTAAGAAAATTACAGATGAACATATAGAGACCAATTACTCTCACTCCATCAAAATATTTACCGATGGTAGCAAAGACCCCGAAAAAAACCTAGCAGGATAAGGCGTAATAATATACAGTCCGGACAAAAAAATAATCCATAGGTTAAAAATTAAACTAGACCTTATGTTATCTGTATATACAACGGAACTTTCAGCAATATATGCTGCGATTACATGGGTAAACATGACTAACACCAAGAAAGTAGTAATACTAAGTGACAGCCTCAGTGCACTCCAATCAATAGCTAAAGGGAGGTCCTAAACGAGGCAAGATCTAATAGTAAAAATTATGTATGCCATCAAAAAACCAGTAAATAATAATAGACCTGGATCCCTAGCATGTAGGAATAACGGGCAATGAAGTAGTGGACCTTATTGCAAAACAGGGCTCCATAAAAGGAAGTCTTATACCCCTTAAACCCGGAGTAAGTGAAGTTTATAGTATCATAAAAAGTAATATCAAACAAGAATGGTTCAATACATGGAAGAATAGCAAAACGCAAAAGAATAGATTTACATCCTCATACGCCACCGAAAATAGAACAATACAATGATTTATTAGACGTAATATACACGCAGCTTAGGTTAGGGCGCACAGGAATAGGCTCAGAAAGATACGATAACTTAAGGAACAGAAACTTTAATGCCTGTGGGCAGCCAGAAACGTTTGAACACATCTTCCTTGACCCAACGCGATTATGTCCAACGAAGCGAGTAAGGAACAACGAAGCGAGCTACAAGCAGAACTGCTAGAACTGGGTCTAACAGTAATTGACAAAAAAACAATATTATTTCCTATAAAGACTGTTTTGGAGAAAACAAGGACATCAGTTTTCAAATGTATCAAAAATTCTAAGTTGGATACAATAATATAAACAGTAAATTAACGGCCCCTTGTCCCATGGTATGTATGTCAAATGACATACACATAACATATTTATGATGCAGAGTGTGTATGTCAGGAGACTCACATACACTTATGGACATAATATCAGCTGGCATACACATAACAGTCATTTCCATGCAAGAGTGTGTATGACAGCTGAACTACATGTCTATAAACATAGGGACGAGGGGCTATTGACAAGGTCACTGCCTATGGCGCCATCAGGTTTAGGTGTACCAATATGGGTCCATGGCCAATGTATTTTATATATAGCATATACATATATATAGAAAGAAGACAATAAAAAAATGCAATAGATTATTAATTATTTTAAAATCTCACCGCTGCGGGTTCGAATCCCACTGGGAGCTCGACTTGTAATTTAGGAAGTGTCGATTCTTACGGATGGCTGGAGGTGTACAGTACTGGTTCTACCCACTTATGGTTCTACCCAGGAAAAGTGGGTAGAACCATTTTCATGCATTCGCACAGTAATATTCAGACAGGCAAATTAAATATTATCAATAGCAGTGTAATCTTCAAAGTCTTATCTAGGGCAGCTGGAAATCCATTTTTTAAATTTGTACACCAATCATTTAAAATTTTACAACTATTGTACATGGACACATTCTCAAACTCAAGTTTCAATGACCATTATGTAGGTGACAATTTAATACAAGAAGTATAGAGGTGCCTGAAGGTTTACATTATCATGCATTTTATTACAGGTAACTTAGCCTAGGTTGTCGCAGGTTATGCATGGTCAAGCATGGTCAAGCACAGTACTATTAATTGAATATACAAATATGTTTACCTACCTGGCACCTCATTTTTCAAGCATGATCTATGCATGCAAAGTAACACATACATTTGTAATACGGTATCTATATTTCTGGGAGAACCTGTGTTTAGTCATATTTTAGCCAAAATAAAATCAATTTCAAAATGTTAAATGTCAACTGCCCTGGAAGGGTAATAATGGATGTCATTAATTTGTTTTTAGTTTAAGGTTGTGGATATCTCTAGGCGGATGCCCAAAAAATGCAATACTTTAATGTCAGATTGTACATAAATGACACAACACTTTTTGATTCTTCATTTGCTCTTATATATATTTTGTATAATGGAAATCTATTTGTTGCGTTATTAACTTCATAAAACCAGCCAATAGCAATTTTCAGTTTCACAGGAAGGACTGCGACCAAATCAACATTTTGAATATCCTTAACCGTAAGTTAGACGTGAGAATCATGGCTTTTATGGTAGTATAGGTACACGCCATAAGAGCCTTGATTCTCGCAGCTAACTGTAAGTGTAATAATAATTCACTGTATATAATTTATAATATATATATTAAATATTACAAGTAGCATATATATGCAAATGGACTGAACTACAAGTTATTACACCATAAGCTACAGTTCTCTATATTTTTTCAGAAAATGTATGTGACTGTCGGTATGAAATTGTAATAAAACAGTTAAATACGAATGTGTAAAGGAAAACAAGATTGATTTATTCTGAAGAATTGTGTCCCCTTGAACAATATAAGGATTCAAAGTTGGATATCTCAAACACATCCACATATTCAGTGCTCAAGAAATAGGATAGCCCGACGCCCGGGGCTCCTCGAAATCCATTCCGGGCCTGTATCATTTTGCAGACGAGGAGCCCGTCGGGCATGTCTAAAAAAAAAAAAAAATCCCAAAAAAAAATCCAAAAAAATCAGGTTTACTGGATCTCAAGCTCAAGTTCCTCAAGACAAAATACTCCCATGTGTATTGTGAAGTGTGAAAACACTTGCAATAAAGTAATTAAAATGTGTTATACACACATTGAAACAATAAGAAGTTTGAATATTTTGCCTGGTTTCGTGTCGGCAGTTTGTCACCACTTTGAGGTCGACAATTGTTGACATAAAACTCATTATTCTGTTATTAGGGTTGTGTTTTCTTTCCTTTATGATAAGAAATACCATTTTTGTCATTAAAAACACATTAATGCATGAAAAAAAATCGTTATTGATGGTATTTCGATTGAATGTTTGTGAAATGTTCGGGCCGTAAAAGTGCGGTGTCATAGTAGTTCGGATGGTACATAATTTCGGATATATTTTTTTATTTTTTTTTTTTTTTTTTTTTTTTTTTTTTTACATAATCAAATAAAAAAACTGTCCTTTACAAATACATGTTGGTGGAAAGAAAAATATATATACTGTGTATGTATAAATACAGATATAAAGTATATTTCTATTCATTATTTAAGGTGTAAGGAGTTCCTGGAATCCTACTTTTAAATGAATTCTAGTCTAGGATCCTAATTCTTTACTTGGAGAAAGTGGTGACAAAAAGAAAAAAATATAGCCAGAGGAGGCTCTGATAGTCTCATAAAACCTGATTAAAAATTTGGCTCCAAGTTTAGCTCCAGTTTCATCAAGTCGGCTCTGATTATTATCGTTTGGCAAAAGTGCTAGTACTCTCCTTTGCATTGGTTATAAATTACTATGTAATATTCTATTCTAACATATTTTAAACGAAATGGTAAATTATAGTCCGCTGACCAGGGAGCATAAAGTGGTAGCAAAAAGAAAAATATAGTCAGAGAAGTTTCTGAGCTTGATTAATACATACGTAACAAAATTAATGTGTGCTATAAAAGTGAATTAAGACACATTTCCAATAAGAAAAAATATTGGACCTTTCTATTTTAAATCAGGGCCTGTCCATTTCAAATCAGGGCCTGTCCATTTCAGATCGGGGCCTGTCCATTTTCAGAAGCAACAAGCCCTGGGCCTGTCTCTTAAAATAATTTTCTTTGAGCACTGATTTTTTTTACATGAAACTTGCAGTACGTCATCTCATTATCCTTTTTTTTAGAAACATAAACATGATTTCAAAACTATAATAACATAAATGGAGGTTTTAATCGGGCACTTCAAAGTGAAACCAACAGAAATTAGAACTCAACGGATCAAGTCAGTCAAGACGTCCCCAAATCGAAACGTCCCCTGGTCAAAACGTCTCCAAATTTGGTCAGAACTTCCCTTCTCTGCATTTTCAAATAAAAGTTATACATGTTAAAGGTTACTAATTACTATTTTTGGCTAATAATGAATGTATTAAATGGTTTTCTCTTATAGTTTAATTGGTCAAATATTTGTTCAAAGTGGGACGTTTTGACTAGGGGACGATTTGGCTAATTATTTAAATATACTGCCAAAGCCTGTCGTATTGTTTTAAAACAAAGAAGATAGTTATTGTGCTGTACACATTGATACATTGCTTTATCTCAAGAAATATGCTAGTTTTATAATTCTAAAGCGTTAATAGTTAATCTGTTCTTATCAAATCTGTTTTGATGGATATATATATATGTTAGCTTTTTTTTTAAGTGCATTTATAAGGAATAGTTCTGTTCAGGGTTTCTTTTAGAATAATTTTAAAATAGGAATAAATACTCCAATTCATGAAAAAATCAATCATACCAATTAAAAGTTAACTATCTTTGAATTTGGGACGTTTTGACTGTAATTCAGTCGGACCGTAAAAACGGGGCCGGTCGAAAACCGGAACCACACGCATATATACTTGTATTTGGCCTTAACATATAGCTTATTGAATTGCCATACAATACATTTAGGAAGGTCTGATATATGTGTATTTTATTTAGTTTAACAAAATAAAAGAATGTACCATACCCCATAACAGTTCACGTAAATATATAAATAAAGAGTACAAAACTTGTTCATGGTTTCCCGTGAATTTATTTGCAAAAGTATCAAAATGAGTTACACAGTTTTATTCAAAACTATTAGAAAAAATGCAGTCTTCCGCCCTTCTAATATATACGCGTGTATTAAGTGAGTAGCAAGGCCAACATTTGACGTCCTATCCCTCAGCAACGCATTCTTCATCTCAATACTGTTTTAATTTTATAAAGAAACTGCATTTTACAAACATATTGTGCATGCAACTCGTACTGAGTAAGCAACAGTAATCTTCAGTATACATGAGCCTCATACACAGTATAACAACAGTAATATTCAGTGTACATTATTCAGTGTACGTGCACCTCATACACAGTATAACAACAGTAATATTCAGTGTACATTATTCAGTGTACGTGCACCTCATACAGAGTAAAACAACATTAATATTCGGTGTATATGCACCTCATACGGAGTAAAACAACATTAATATTCGGTGTACATGCACCTCATACATAGTAAAACAACATTAATGTTCGGTGTACATGCACCTCATACCAAGTAAAACAACAGTAATTTTCAGCACATGTTGTTACCTTGGCTTCGGAACCTTTAAGGGATAAGTAAACGAATCCCTTCGAAATCTTACGGGGTAAGTATATGAATCCCTTTGGAACCTTACGGGATATGTATACGAGTCTCTTCGGAACTTTACAGGATAAGTATACCAGTCCCTTCGGAACCTTACGGGATACGTATACGAGTCCATTCGGAACCAAAGTGCACGCGTCCATTCGGAACCTTAAGGAATAAGTATAGAAGTTCATTTGGAACCTTACGGGATAAGTATACGAGTCCCTTCGGAACCTTACTGGATATAAAAGTATAAGAGTCGGAACTTTAGGGGATAAGTATACGTGTCCCTTAGGAACATTACGGGATAAGTATACAAGTCCCGTCGGAAACTCTACGGGATAAGTATACGAGTCCCTTCGAAATCTTAGGGGATAAATTTAGACTCCCGTCGGAACCTTACGGGATAAGTATGCGAGTCCTTTCGGAACCTTACGGGACAAGTATACGAGTCCCTTCGGAACATTACGGGATAAGTATACGAGTCCCTTCAGAACCTTACGGGACAAGTATACGAGTCCCATCAGAACCTTACCGGATAAGTACATGTGTCAAATACTTAAGTATATGAGTCATATACTTATCCAGTAAGATTCCGAAGCCAACCTCGAGTGACCACAATCCGAACTGCATCGTCCATTGACATTATAGTCAGAGTTTATCTTTTACGGAAACCCTGACAAGGCAGTTCCGACAGAAATTACTCCTTGCGAAAACTAATTATTGATCTCAGGAAATTGAGATGTGAGATTAAATCCCCTCGCCACTCCGCCCCCATCCCCCACACCCATCCACACACCCCACACCCATCCACAAAGAAGAACAAACGTCTGTTCGCCGTAGACATCTTCACTTATAACTTTATGTATATTACGTTCGAATTATACCGTCCAGGACACTTGAAATAATTGTTGAGTGATGGGCATAACGTTAATTATGAGCATTTTCTAAATCTCTCGAAAAACTGTGTATGAACTTTGGGACGAAACTAAAGAAGAGGTCAATGACCTTGAAGCTCTACTGATAGGTTTTGATAGCTAGATCCGCATTCCTGTGAAGTTTCATGAAACTCTGAAGTTTCAGACCAGTCGTTACAAGTTTTTATATATAACTCTATGTAAACAAAAATGGACGCTGGCAACCATGTTTAATGTCCAATCAAAATAATTTTCGACAAACACCGACATCATGTCATGCTGATCATTTTAGAAAAAAGTTCCATATCAATATCACAGTTTTCAAGAAGTAGTCGCTACACATTTGTTTTTTAAAAGTCTATTTTTAACCGTGGCGGCCATCTTGAATTCCGGCCGACCTAAAATGTTGCTAGGATCAACTAGATATCAAGAGGAACTTTCCTGTGAAGCTTCATGAACATCTGTAACCTAGTTTTAGAGGAGTAGTCGCAACAAGTGTTTACTATATAACTTTATGTAAACGAAAATGGCCGATGGCAGCGATGTTTAATGTCGAATCAAAATGATTTTCAACAAGGACAAACATCATGTCATGCTGATCATTTTAGAGAAAGTCCCATATCAATACCACTGATATTTTTCAAGAAGTAGTCGCTGTTAACTTTTTTTTTAAAATCTATTTTAGATGTCGTGGCCATCTTGAATCTCCGACAGACCTGACATGTTGTAAGGATCAACAAGATATCAAGAGCAACATTCCTGTGAAGTTTCATGAAAATCCGTCGAGTAGTTTCAGGAGAGTAGTCGTTACACGCATATACTATATAACTCTATGTAAACAAAGATGTCCGCTGGCAGCCATGTTTAACGTTGTATCAAAATGGTTTTCGACAATGACCACCAGCATGTCATGCTGATCATTTAAGATCAAGTCCCATATCAATATCAATTATAGTTTTCAGAACGTAGTCACTACACATTTGTTTGTTTTTTAAATCTATTTTTAGCCGTGGCGGCCATTTTGAATTTCCGGCCGGCCTGAAAATTTGCTAGGATTAACTAGACATCAAGAAGAATATTCTGTGATGTTTCATGAAATTCCGTCAAATAGTTTCAGAGCAGTAGTCGCCCCAAGGTTTTACTATATAACCATGTAAACGAAGATGGCCGCTGGCAGCCATGTTTAACGTCGATTAACGAATTTTGACCAGGACCAACATCATGTCATGCTGATCATTTTCGAAAAAGTCCCATATCAATATTACTTATAGCTTTAAAGAAGTATTCGCTAACAACTCGTTTTTTAAAAATCTATGTTTAGCCGTGGCGGCCATCTTGAATTTTCGGCCGGCCTGACATTTTTCTAGTATCAATTAGACATCAAGAGCAAAATTCCTGTGAAGTTTCATGAAAATCTGTTTATTTTCAGAGGAGAAGTCGCTATAAGTTTTATATATAACTCTAGGTAAACAAAGGTGGCCAATGGTAGCCATGTTTAACGTCGAATCAAAACAATTTTCAACAAGGATCAACATCATGTCATGCTGATCATTTTAGAAAAAGTCCCATATCAATATCACTTACAGCTACAAACTTGTCTATTTTTAGCTTTGGCGGCCATCCCGGATTTCACATCAACGTGATTTTTTGCTAGGATCAACTTCAAATCTTCAAATAACTAGACTTTATGGGCAACATTCCAGTAGTTTCAGAGGAGTAGTCGCCGCCAAAGAAAGTTTACGGATAGACAGACGGACGGGTGACGGACACCGCACCACGGCATAAGCTCTGCTTATCTTTGATCAGTAGAGCTAAAAACATGTTCGCTAAGAAATAAAATGTCCTTCGGTTTTATGTTGTGCAAGATCAAGACCTGGTGTTTGAGACTTAAAAAACGTTGAAACCGCGGGCTTATGCCCATCTGGTATTTATCAGACACAATATAAACGGTTTCATATCAAACATACTTGCATTATCAAACGTCCTTAGTTTCTTTACTCATTGAAAGATTGCCGACAAATCGGCCTGATTGCTAATTATTCAACGTGTTATAGTGTTATTGTTTCAGTGTATCGCCATTTTCAGCTCACCACGTGACGAACAGGTAATCACGTGACGAACATGTGTAGTAGTCATTTCATTGTCTTGCGGGTCTGGGGATTAAAATAGATCGGGTCAATTGATTGGATACTGTCGACAATGCCGACTGTCAAAGTAATTTGGAGGCGGGACTTCCGGCATGGTTGATTGTTGATAAAACTGCCCGGGGCAATCGCTGATCGCCGCTGTGGATGCTAATTGCATTACGTAAGCGAGTGCAATTAAAGGATTACGTTGAGAAGTGTGCTGGGGTTGTTTTACGACAGGTGGCCGACATTGTTAACTGGACAAATCTGGGATCTGGGACTGAAATCTTTAAAACAGTGACATGCCCGACTTTCTCTTTTTTTAAAACTGGACTAGTAGTCCGGGACTGAAATCTTTGAAAAAGTGACACGCCCGACTTTGGTTTTGGACTAGTCCCGGGCGTCGGGCTATAGGATTTGTACAGCCCTGAAACCCACTGGATATACTTTAATTCTTAAATATGCAGTTTTATTACTTTAAATATTTGCGAAAGAAACAATGTGTCTCTTAAATCTGTAAACATGTGTTAGCCAAATAACTGTACACGATATATCATAACAGGACCTTTTCTAAACATGCAACACCGACTCCTATTCCTGTATCAAAGTATACACATTTGTATTTATGCATTCACTGTGTTAAATACAACGATTCAATTCAAACGTTTATTCTTTACGTATGCTTAATGTGTAGTGTTATGTCTATTAGCTTTTGAACAGTGTAATATATGTCAATGGTTACGTGTAAGTCTTCTAAATTCGCTTGACTGCACACGCTACATTGCAATTACTTGATTTGTTCACAGACCTAATAACATGTATTAAAATGTCTGTGATTTGTTCAATCATTTGCTGCACACTAAACTTAAATGGTGTCTCACCTGCATGTATAACCATGTGTTTTGTAAGATTGCTCCTTTACTGCAATTAAAATGGTATACACACACTGCACATATTACACGGAAATGATGTCTCGCCTGTATGTATCCGGAATGTGTTTTATAAGACTGTTCTGCACATGCTTCACCTTAACGTGATGTCTCACCTGTATGTATGCACGTGTGTTTTGTAAGATAGAATGACTGGTTAAATCCTATACAGCACACCTACAAGTATCTGGTGTCTCACCTGTACGGATGTGCATGTGTTCTGTAAGATTGCTAGACTCTGTAAATCCTATACTGCACACGGTACACTTATATGGTTTCTCATATGTACGTATGCGCATGCGTATTTTAAGCCAGCTTGCCGTTTTATATCACA
The DNA here is from genome assembly GCA_037043455.1 of Cyrtodaria siliqua. NCBI lineage: Eukaryota > Metazoa > Mollusca > Bivalvia > Adapedonta > Hiatellidae > Cyrtodaria > Cyrtodaria siliqua. The sequence continues at coordinate 55,954 of JAWPHD010008525.1, read as the reverse complement.
TTTGCTGAATATTCTACAATTAAATGATGACTAGCTTGTATGCATCAGATCGTGTGTTTTAAGATGGTCTGCTTGGATAAATTCTTTACTGCAAAAGCTACACTTTAATGATATCTCGCCTGTATGTATGTGCATATGCTTTTTATTACTACACATGCTACACTTGAAGTGTGTCTCGCCTGTTAGTATGAACTTGTGTTTTTCAAGACTGCCCGACACTGTAAATCCTTTACTGCATACGTTACACTTATACGGTGTCTTCCCTGTATGTATGCACATGTGAGTTTTAAGACTGCCTGACGATGTAAATATTTTACTGCACACGCTACACGTATATGGCGTCTAACCATTATGGATGCGCATGTTTTTCTTAAGATTACCTGACATCGTAAATCCTTTACTGCATATGCCACACTTGTATGGTTTCTCTCCTGTATGTAAACGCATGTGTGTTTTAAGACTACCTGACTCGGTAAATCCTTTACTGCATATGTCACACTTATATGGTTTCTTTGTTGTATGTAAAGGCATGTATGTTTTAAGACTACATGACTCGGTAAATCCCTTACTGCACAAGCAACACTAATATGGTGTCTCGCCTGTATGTACACGCATGTGAATTTTAAGACTATCTGACCTGGTAAATCCTTTGTTGCACATGCTACACGTATATGGTGTTTCGCCCGTATGTATTCTCCGGTGTACTTTAAGATTACCCGACTCCGTAAATCCTTTACCGCACACGCTACACTTATATGGTGTCTCGCCTGTATGAACGTGCATGTGATTTTTAAGACTAACTGAGTGGATAAATCGTTTGTTGCACAGGCTACACGTATATGGTGTTTCGCCCGTATGTATTCTCAGGTGTACTTTAAGATTACCCGACTCCGTAAATCCTTTACCGCACACGCTACACTTATATGGTGTCACGCCTGTATGTGTGTGCATGTGATTTTTAAGATGGATTGACTGGGTAAACACTTTACTGCACATGCTACACTTATGTATGTGCATGTGTGCTTTAAGATGACTTGACGTGATAAATCCTTTGTTACACATGCTACATGTATATGGTGTCTCGCCTGTATGTACACGCATGTGAGTTTTAATTCTATCTGACCTGGTAAATCCTTTATTGCACACGCTACACTTATATGGTGTCTCGCCTGTATGAATGTGCATGTGATTTTTAAGATGAATTGACTGGATAAATCCTTTACCGCACACGCTACACTTATATGGTGTCTCGCCTGTATGAACGTGCATGTGATTTTTAAGACTAACTGAGTGGCTAAATCCTTTGTTGCACAGGCTACACGTATATGGTGTTTCGCCCGTATGTATTCTCAGGTGTACTTTAAGATTACCCGACTCCGTAAATCCTTTACCGCACACGCTACACCTAAACCGTGGCTGTTCTGTAGATAAATCCATCTGTATTTAAAGGTAACTGTGGATGTTGCAATGTCGTCTTATGTGGTGTCTCTCTAAAATAAGACAAATTGCATTATCAAATTGATATTTTGAAACAGTTACGGCTGATCAAGTTAAGACGTATAACGACATTTGTCAAGGGATCATGCTTGTTATACAGACCCCTGAATTTCAGTTCATTGTATAGATACTACTAAATAGTGATATCTCTGGCTGGACTATATGCTAGAAAATGTTAAACCATTGTGATTGAAAAAACGATGAAGCATGAACATTATATCTAACATATCACCATATATGTTCCGTAAGCTGTACACTTTCTATTTTATTATGTCCAACAAGAGCACCGCAGGCAGAGAAAGACGCTAGTAATTAGTCCCAGTTACAAAGAAAAAACACTTATGCCACTGAGAGCAAACCAAAACTAAACCTAAACTAAATCTTAAACAATTAGTAGCAGTGACTTCAATCTAGAACGGACTAACCTGTAAAAAGTAATCATAGGCGTCCCTTTGATATGAGAAGCTAGTGGGCGGTGACGCACTTAATAGCACTTTTCTCTAGGCGTAATTACACCATTGCGTTTGTTCTTCCGTGGTGTATAGTCAAATAGTACCTAATAAAAAACGTTTTTGTTAATATTACCTATAATTCATCCGAATGATGTATTGGGAACATTTATTAGTGTGTGTGTTTAAGACATTTAATTATAACTGACTTAGACAGAAAAGCGAAAGTAGAAATGGGGTAAAACTATCTGTGACGTGTCAAAATAGAACGTGACGTTACTCAACAAATTGGCTTTTTCTTACATGATACATGACCCCCTGCTTTTATTGCATTTTTATATTGGCATTTGATTGATATGTTTTAACATTTTCTACGGAGAAAACGGGCATTTTTGTCTCGTGACATACATTCGTCCTATATAAAACGAAAAAGGAAAATCAATGGTGAAATGTAACCTCTAGGCACGTTAAAGAACCACGGAAATATATGTGATATTAAAAGCTGGGTGACCTTATAAACAACAGCGAGCCACAAGAACTAACATTGTAGAAATCAAAGCACTGAAGGCACTAGAGTTGTTCGGTTCTCAAAATGTTCAGAGGCATAGACACCAGTTGATATATTCAGTACAGAACAAACACTCCGGGCATCTGAATGAGGAAAGTCAACTGGTCTCCCAACCCTCGCTGCTCTGGAACTCAACACGATACAAAATGTCAACTATTTCTCCATTGGACATTGACTTGTGTTTCAGCACATCCCTTATGAACGTTTGTACTGTATAGAGCGCGGATTTGGTCACGTGACCGTATTTTCGCGCGTTTGTATTATTGAGTCCTTTTATATAATACATGTATTATTATATATGTATTATTAAAGAATTAATTACGTTTAGTGTACAAATTAGCATGATCATGAATCGATAATTGTGCATGCCCGATTAATTAGCACCATGTACGTTCGATAAAGTTTTAGAGACAATTTGATTTTTAGACTGTTACACTGCGCATGTCCGTTTTTTAAACAGAACAAGGTCAGTAGTAGGCCAATTTTCACAATTAGGGAAATGTCCTTGTAATCTGAGTCAAGCGTCTGTATCGATAGTATATGAATAGAATACAGTAGGTCTATGTGTACATTACATTGGGAAAGCCCAGTCTGATAGATCAGTGATATGTTTTAATCCCTGAGAGTGTTGTAATTTGATATAAAAACAAGAGGTCAACGACCTTGAAGCTCTACTGATTGATTTTGATTTCAGGAAGTAGTCGCTACAAACTGGTTTTTTGAAAATCTATTTTTAGCCGTGGTGGCCATCTTGAATTTCCGGCCGACCTGAAATTTTGCTAGGATCAATTAGACATCAAGAGCAACATTCCTGTGAAGTTTCATGAAAATCCGTCAAGTAGTTTCAGAGGAGTAGTCGCTACAAGTTATCATTATATAACTCTTATGTAAACATACATGGCCACTGGCAGCCATGTTTAACGTCGAATCAAAATAATGTTCGACTTGAATAACCATCATGTCATGCTGATCATTTTAGAAAAAGTCACATATCAATATCACTTATAGTTTTCAAGAAGTAGTCGCTACAAACTTGTATTTTGAAAATCTATTTTTAGCCATGGCGGCCATCTTGAATTTCCGGCCGACCTGAAAATTTGCAAGAATCAATTAGACATCAAGAGCAACATTCGTGTGAAGTTTCATGAAAATCCGTCAAGTAATTTCAGAGGAGTTGTCACTACAAGTTATCATAATATAACTCTATGTAAACAAAGATGGCCACTGGCAGCCATGTTTAACGTCGAATCAAAATAATGTTCGACTCGGATAACCATCATGTCATGCTGATAATTTTAGAAAAAGTCCCATATCAATATCTCTTATAGTTTTCAAGAAGTAGTCGCTACAAACTTATTTTTTAAAATCTATTTTTAGCCGTGGCGGCCATCTTGAATTTCCGGCCAACCTGAAATTTTGCTAGGATTAATAAGACATTAAGAGCAACATTCCTGTGAAGTTTCATAAAAATCCGTCAAGTAGTTTCAGAGGAGTAGTCGATACAAGTTTTCATTATATAACTCTATGTAAACAAAGATGGCCGCTGGCAGCCATGTTTAACGTCGAATCAAAACGATTTTCGACAAGGACCAACATCATGTCATGCTGATCATTTTAGAAAAAGTCCCATAGCAATATCCCTTAGAGTTTTCAAGAAGTAGTCGCTACAAACTTGTTTTTTAAAAACCTATTTTTAGATTTGGCGGCCATCTTGGATTTCACATCTACATGAATTTTTGCTAGGATCAAATAGACTTCATGGGCAACATTTCTGTAAAGTTTCATGAAAATCTATTCAGTAGTTTCAGAGAAGTAGTCGCTACAAAAAAAAAGTTAACGGACGGACGGACAGACGGACGGACAGACGGACGACGGACGCCGCACCACGGCATAAGCTCTGCTGATCTCTGATCAGTAGAGCTAACAACAAAGATAATTACCAACTTGATGTGTATTCCGCGGAACACGTGTGTCGCTTGTCAGCGCTTTGTCAGTATAACAAGGATTTTTGAACCCAGATAAATGACCTTGACAAACTGGCCTGAGTAAGATTTCGTGAAGAGAAAAATGAGTATTTAACCCATATAAAGACCTTCAGTGTGACCTTGACCTTTCTATTTTAGTATGGTCATGTCGATGTTGCCATGACAAGTATATACTGAAAGTTCGATGAAGAAATATCAAGCAATGAGAAAGTTATAGCAAACGTTGTTTTCGTGAAGAAAAAAAAGAGTATTTTACCCACATAGTGACCTTCAGTGTGACATTGACCTTTATATTTTAGTATGGTCATGTCGGTGTTGTCATGATGAGTAAATATTGAAAGTTTGATGAAGACATATTAAGAAATGAGAACGTTATATCCAATGTTAAGTTTTCGTGAAGAAAAAAGTATTCAACAAATAAAATGACCTTCTACCTTGACCTTTATATTTTAATATGGTCATGTCGATGTTGTCATGATGAGTATATACTTAATGTTTCATGATAAAATATCAAGAAATGAGAAAGTTATAGACAACGTTGTTTTTGTGAAGGAAAAAATGAGTATTTAACCCATATAATGAGTGTGACCTTGACCTTTATATTTGAGTATGGGCATGTCGATGCTGTCATGATGAGTATATATTGAGAGTTTGGTGAAGAAATATCAAGACATGAGAAAGTTATGACAACATAGGCCTATGGTTGGGCGCGTGGTGGCATGATTCTTCGGACTTTTTATTTTATTTTAGAATGCATTAATTAGGTAAGTAAACTGTCACAGATGTGTATCTGAAAATACCCACATCCCCTTCCGCATTGCCAGACTGGCAAACATTGTAGACCAAGGCAATAAGCACATGACCGTTGACGTCATGTTTACAATATCGCATGCCGTCATGTTTAACATATCGCATGACGTCATGTTTAACGTCAGTCGCTGATGCACCAGTTACTACTCAAGTCTTGACGTCACATGCTGCAGATCACAAGAAAAAGTAAGAAATTACATTTATACGCTTATTGATGTAAGTCTGAATCCGCGTACCATACGCCGTTCTGAAAAATATGAAGCAGGCCGAACGAGGTAAACTCCGGACAGGAAGAATGCGGTCGACATAATGTCGTAAATATGAAGAATTTGAGGCTTCGCTGCGCGAATCTTAGTGATAATATAAATGTGTGTTGTTTAATTTCGGGGCTTCGGGTCTGCGCGCTTTGCGCGAAGCTCAGTGGATCGTTGGTCGAGCTTTGTTTGTCCGTATTGTTTTCACGACTTTCGCGAAAGTTTACTTTGTGGATTTTTTTGACTTTTTACGATAATCGCCGCCATTACCGAAAAAGTGATTACTAGTTGACAACTTCGACACAGCCCGGCGAAAATTGTCCAAATAATAACTTACCGGCATTATATTATGAACAGAAATAATGAATTTAAAAGAATGCTTACATTTTTTTTTGCAGGATTCCTGTCGATTTTGGTACAACGTAAAGCGTTATTTCTAAAATACACATTCGCAAAATCTCAATCGAACCCAGGACAATTGACTGAGAGAGAACAAATGTATTTATAAAGGGAGACTACTCACTTTGACTGTTTAAAAGTGACACGTTCAAAACACGGCGAGATTTCCGGATTCTCCGTCGAATTTAAATGGGTTTCGAGTAGGTGAGTTTTACTGCAATAATATGGGGGAAATTAAAAAATTTGAAACGGAATGGGTCAAATTTTGGCCCCGTATGACAAAAAATGATAACAGCAATGGTCATTAAAAACAGTTTGTTATATGATAGAAAAAAATTGTGTTTCAAGTAAAGAGATCATACATAAAATAAGGAAAATGCATGACAAATACACAAGTTTACATCAAATGCAAGTTAAATGTAACAATATTTTTTAATATGAAACAGGCACTGCATAGGTAACGGGCAAAGTACCCAAAATAATTAAATTGTATGGAATGGATGGGGAGTGGGGTTCAAATTTGATGATAACAGGTAACAAAGACTAAATAAATATTCTCTATAACACTAAACAGATAACAAAAAGGAAATTTCACTAATAACAGTTTAAAAGAAGAAAAACAAATTTCCCCAACCCCACCCCACCTCCACACTACCAGGACCTTTTTACTAGTTTTGGAAAGTGGCCTTTTGGCCTAAATTGGGGAGAAGATCCATGACTGGGACTGGGGAATGGAATTTTCAGAGTTAATTAAGTTAAAAAAATGGGGAAAACTGCATGATTTTAAAGAAATTTGGGTGGAGAAGGGGCCTTATACATACCGCTGCTATGAAGGGTAAAATGGCCTCGACTACCTACCAACTAGTACCTATAAGTCTCATTCATTAAACATAGAAAAAACATCCTAAGTATTTTGATGGATATTTATGCCAACCAATATAACCTTGCTATTCCAATTTTATGTATACACTTACATGCCATTGGACTTTATTCTGGATTCCAACTGAGCATACCCCATGTATCCACACACCATCCACACACCCACTTCCCACAAAAAGAACTAGAACGAATTCGACGGCGCGGCCGTCGTAAAATACATGAAATACCCACCTTTTATTCACACAGGTCACTTCCCCCCACCCACCCCAACCCTACCCCGCCCCCCACACACACAGCCCCACAGTATATACAATGTAATCCCTTCATCAAAATGTTCATTTGAGAAATAATTTTTAAATAAATTGAGCCCCTGTTACCCACCACCCACCCCCTCCAACCCGAACCCCAGGGAAGACGTCCGAGTTTTAAATAATAAATCAGTTGACATGCTGTGTATCTCTTTATTAGATCGCTATTATACCAATTAATGTGCAAAAGTATGAAAAAATGACACCGTAATTGCATTATTAGTGTATTTGATGCCCCTTCCTCCAGGCCCAACTACAGGCCCCCACCCACTCCTCCACCCACCCCCAACATGGACCCCAGGCAGACAGTCCGAGTTCGATATAATAAAAATAATAAAATCATTTAATGTTGCTTATCTTTTATAGACGTTTACATACACCAAGTTATGTGCAAGAATATGGAATTGTAATTGAATATATAGTGTATTTGACCTTTTGACCCCCGTGAGGGACCCTGGGTTCAGAGCCATCTTCATAATGTTTCATGCGTGGTCCAGTGGTAGAGCGCCGAACTACTGATCGAGAGGTCGTGGGTTCGATCCTCCGTCGCGGCCACGTTATTTATCCTTGAGCAAGATAATTAATCCACATTGCTTAGTACTGGTTCTACCCAGGAAGCTATTGAGAGTGATTAATCTAAGTTGCAAGAACTTGTTTCGCAATCGATGTAAAATAAATATGTTTAAACAATAATGTTTCACTTGAGACATTATTACAAAAAAAAATTGAAAAAAAAAATGACCCCAAATCCCTCAAAAACGTGGGTATAATAAATATTAAACATATTGCTAGATTCATTGAGATTATCTACAAAACTGACACGAGACTGACGTTTTAAACTTATGGTACGCCATATAAAATAATACCAGTGTTTACCGTGACCGGCCCAACTCCTTTAAAACGCTGCCAACAACTCTTTTTTATGAGAACAAAACGAATCTAATTTTTCCGACAACTGGTTAGTTTGTTAGCGCCCGCAAATTTTAGTACACTAAAATTCCAGTACACTCACAAAAAACTGCGCCAAAAGTGCTTGTGCATCTTTTCTGTGCAAAGAAAAATATCAAATAAAGTCTACACTCATATCTAGCTTATTGTTCTCGAGTTTAAGGTCTTATTACGGATAAAAAAAAGCAAACAATAAAACAAACCATCCCATTGTTTTCCAACAATGTTGCAGTAAACACGAGTATTATATTATTAGGCTTCAAAATATATTTGTTTACATATTTTGTGTAAAGTCATATCTACAGCTATTTCTAGACTTTAAGATTAAGATCTGATAAAATGTATAGTTAGTTCTCGCCTTAAATTAGAGATAGGTAAATATTTCAGACAAATAACTGTAAAAAGTGTACATTTTATCAAAGTGCTTTGCCCGTTACATAGGTAGTGCCTATTTCATATCATTTAATACATACATTGTAAAATATTTACACAGACCTAATAACAAATTTAATTTATTACCGAGCAGAGCTCGGCCGGCGCAGGCCGGCCGACGATGATCGGCTAATGGTAACACATGTGCAAGTTTTGAAATCGTACCTGGCTGGGCAAAAATACTGTGTCGCACCGGAAGCGCCGCCATTGATGAAATTGTGTTCGGCAATTTCGGATTTTTTCCTCAAATCATCAGGGGATCAGTCTGTTTCACTTAGACGATTGTCTCTTTTCGTAGTTTGATAAACGCTTATTCGGAGTATTCGTACTAGTTCGGCTAATCCCGTCACGAGTAGTTACGAATGAAGCGATATTCATTAAAAGAATTCTTATCATTAGAAGTTGTTTTATTATTTGTTATTGGTTGTCAAAATTAAACTAATTCAAAATTTCAAAATTCAAAAATTCAAAAATTCAAAATTCAAAAATTCAAAATTCAAAATTCAAAATTTCAAAATTCCATGAATAATTTGATTTAATAATAATATAATTGTTGCCTTTTAGGTTCGGTCGATAAGTGTATTTATTATACCTCACATAAGACGCCTGTGCTAAATCCCCATAGACAACAATGTGTAATTTCTTACTGTCTCATGCGAGGTTGATAGTACAGGGTGATAGTAAATCGCAGGGTGATAGTAAAAAAAATGATCACATGCGCAGCTTTGATGCGCGCTGTTTCGGTGACGTCATCGGCTCAGTATGGTGAAATTGCTATTTTTAACTCATCATAACTTCAAAGGTTCTTGACCGATTTCAATAAAATACCACTCATTTTCTTAGTTACATTATTTCCGATCCAACGATATGACATGCATAGCAACCTTTAGAAAATAAATGTTTTTTTCAATACAAAAAAGAATTCTGGCAAAGTGAAATCGGTACTGAAAATGAATCTTGTTTTTGCCCGAAGTGTTTTCGGTATAATAAAACAAATATCACATTCATAAGAGAGTGATAGTTAGAATGTTCACCCTTCGGATATTGATTATCCTCGAGGTGAACATTCTTACTATCACCCTCTCGTGAATTTATATATACTCTGTAAAAAAAAATAATTGAACCATGGCAGTGTTCGAACCCGTACAATGATCGCTGAACCTTGACATTCGACCATAACCCTTATTATCTCAGTCGATAATTCACAATAGATCAACAATCAACAATAATTATCGTTTACAATGAAAGTTTGCGAAAAAATAATAATCTTTTTATTGGTTACTCGAATGTGTCCGTAACTGTTACTTTTTACGGACTTTGCAACATTTTTTACAGACCCTTTGTGTGTTCGCGATATTTTTTTAAAATCCAATCTTGTTTGGAATTTATTGTTTCTGGTACCAAATTAACCGGGTAGGGTAGACTTTGGTTTTATTTTTATATGACTTTATATACCTTGGTCCAAAACTTTTTTTACCGAGTATATTATCGACCTGAGAAAAGTGATATCGACCGAGGCGATAAATACACATATCGACCTCACTAAAAGGCAATCATTTTATAATATTGCTGATAACAGGGTTGACAGGGAGGAAGGAGTTAGTCCAAATTTACCACAGTCCTGACATGACCAAACTTTAATACGAGAGGGAAATGATAAATGGTCAAGGGTGGGCCACAGCTTGTGAGATTGAAACTGTGTCTACCATTTTAGGCTACAACATCAATGTAACATGATTTTTACGCATCAAAATGGTGCTGAGCAATATCGCATGTATTCTTTTTCAACCAATGAAGGAGAATTGTCATATACAACCATTGACTTGCTTTTGAACAATAAACAGTTTCAAGTTCTAATGACGCTGATAGTAGTAAAAGTAAAAAGCGAATATCACCCACCGAAAACACGCATGGCAACAAGAGCAAACATAATTCAGAAAATTATATTAGTACACCATATATTGAACCAAATAAGGACTCAAATTCCAACTCTAATATAACCAATGACATCCAATCTTTATGTAGGAAACTAGGAATCAATTATGAAAAACCTCTTGACGAAACACAGTCAGAATCAAAGATAAGGGAAATGAGAAATAAACGGGAAAAAAAGGTATATTATCAAAACATATCAAATAAAACCGGATTTACCTGTCAATTACAGGCTCCACTGAGTTTTAATTGCTTTACAACTTGTTACGTCGGCAGTCTCAAATGAAATTAGATTAGATGGGCGGGGCTATAATCGGTAATTTACAGATTATGGGACGTCCGTAGTAAACGATCGCGGCGTACTTTGAAGTTTTTGGAAGTACACTGTACGCCTTTGATGTTAATTTTCGCCGTACAACTTCGATTTTTGGACGTAATTTACGGCCGTACGCCCATTAACGGAAGCCCTTAATTTAATGACATACCAGAAGTTGCACCATTACAGAAAGATGATTATTAAACCTTGCTATGTATGTTATACTTGCCTTTGAAATAGAACAGATGTCGTACGTTTTTTCTAAATGCGAAATTTGTCTAGAAAGAAGAACTGAAATGAAAATGTTCAATGACACTTTTCGTAGTAGCTGCCAAAAAGATATGTCTGATACAAAACTACCCTTACCAAATGAGAAGGTTTGCTGCAAGGTTGCTGCAAGTTTGCTGCAAGGTTGCAGCGAACAATTTTGTTCGCCTGAACAATTCTTAATTGTTCGCCAATGTTCGCCACTAGCGGTGATGTTCCCGCAAACACCATGGTAATCTTTGGCGAATTTGCCGCAAACTCGCTAAAAAGTTAAACATTCGCCAGAAGTTCGCCAGAAACATTTATTTATTTGGAACGTTCGCCATAACATCACCACAAACATACTTGCAGTTTTGTTGTTCGCCACAACATTGCGACAAACTTTACCATTCCGATTTTTTTTTTATTGCACGCCGTAACATCGCCACAAACTTTTAATTCAGATTTGCCGTTTCTTCATTCGCCATAAGATCACGACAAACTTTTCCATTCTGATCTGCTTTATCTCCGTTCGCCAAAACTTCATCACAAAGCTTAAACTTTATACAGATTTTTGTTATTTCTTCTATGTTACATATTACTCAAGTAAAATGTACTCAAGTAAAATGTGGATTTTATGTCAAAGGACCACTTAAAAAGTTATTTTGCTAAGTACATGTATACAACTTTTAGTGGAACCTTATTTTTTCAATCGGTAGCACGGCGGATTTGTAACCGGAGGCTCCGGGTTCAATCCTCCATGGTGCCACTGAGTTTCGTCGGTGTGTTCTTGGGCAAGACACTTTCCCTAACTTAGCCTCGTGCATCGGATGGGGACGTAAACGGTCCCGTGTATCGGTCTATCCTCCGAGCACTTTAAAGAACCATAGGAATCTATTCGATATAAGAGTAGGGCACGGTTCCCGGATTCCTATGTATCCTTCCCCTCTCTCTGGGGCGGCTCTAAATAACCTATATTGTGTTGATGAGCCGTTAAACAACATTCAATTCAATTATTTAAAAAATATATAAAAAGCCAAAATATGTATTATTGTGTTGCAAGAACATTTTTAAATTCCAAACATCATGATAACTCCAACATTTAAAACCAGAACAATTAAAATTGTGTCCCAAGTGCAAAATGATATCAGTATTACTCTGCATTAACATGACCATAATGACAAGTCAATTTAATAGTTTAAGTCATTGTGAATTATTATATAGGAACTATCTACAAATTTAACAAATATAAAATCTACTTTGAAATTTAAGCACAGAAATACTTTAAATAACATGTATTTAAAAGTCAAAACATGACAAAGATAATTAATTCTTAATATCAGAATAATATAAGTGTACAGTCATGTAGAAACACAATTTATGATAGATTTGGAGGGAAATTAAGCTGGATAATCTTGCTGACTGGGTCAGTTAATTATTATTACCAGGTAGTATGCAATTTCCTTTGATCTTATGCAGTATCATGCAGTATCCTGCAGAGATTATTCTATTATAAAACACATGTGTTCAAGAAATTGTGGTATTTTTGCATAAATAACCAGTTATCATGTGTCTATATAGGCAATGGTGTGTTGTCAACAGTGTACTATTTTTCAATGAAATTGTAACAATTTAAAACAATGAATTTGAATGAGTTTATTTGAGTGAATATTCTGAAGGGGAATTGTTCCACACCTGTATATTGTAAGTATATATAACTGTTTTATTTTTATATGTCGGAAAATAGCAAGTTTTGCATTTTTCATCTGGTTAGGTAACAGTCGCCTGGAACTTTCGGAATCAGCCCCAGACCATCATCAGACCCATAACCTGACCTCCATTGGTTAATGTTTATATTTATGTTTGTGGGTCTGTCCATAGGGTCTGGTGCTGATTCTAAGATATCCAGGCGCCAAGTGCCTATTGGACTGCTACAGTTAGGATGATGTTCGACATTTCCATGAAAATGGGAGTAATGCAGAAATGACAGCGCTCGACATCTCCATGAACATGAGAGTAATGCAGAAATGACTGCGGTCGACATCTCTATGAAAAGGAGAGTAATGCAGGAATAACAGCGCTCGACATCTCTGTAAAAGTGAGAGTAATGCGCAATGACAGCGCTTGACAATTCCATAAAAATGGGAGTTATGCAGAAATGACAGCGCTCGACATCTCCATGATAATGGGAGTAATGCAGAAATGACAGCACTCGACATCTCCGTGAAAATGAGAGTAATGCAAAAATGACAGCTCTCGACATCTCCATGAAAATGACAGCGCTCGACATCTCCATGATAATGGGAGTAATGCAGAAATGACCGCACGACATCTCCATGATAATGGGAGTAATGCAGAAATGACATCGCTCGACATCTCCTTGAAAATGAGAGTAAAGCAGAAATGACAGCGCTCGACATCTCCATAAAAATGAGAGTAATGTAGAAATGACAGAGCTCGACATCTCTATGAAATGACTGTAATGCAGAAATAACAACGATCGACATCTCTGTAAAAGTGAGAGTAATGTGCAATGACAGCGCTCGACATCTCCATAAAAATGGGAATGATGCAGAAATTACAGCGGTCGTCATCTCTGTGAAAATGAGAGTCATGCAGAAATGACAGTGCTCGACGTCTCCATGAAAATGAGAGTAATGCAGAAATGGCAGCGGTCGACATCTCCATAAAATGGGAGTAATGCAAAAATGACACCACTCGACATCTCCATGAAAATGGGACTAATGCAGAAATGACAGCGGTCGACATCTCCATGATAATGGGAGTAATGCAGGAATGGCAGCGCTCGACATCTCTATGAAAATGAGAGTAATGCAGGAATGACAGCGGTCGACATCTCCATAAAATGGGAGTAATACAGAAAATACAGCGGTCGACATCTCCATGAAAATGAGAGTAATGCAGAATTGACAGCGGTCGACATCTCCATGAAAATAGGAGTAATGCAGAAATGACAGCAGTCGACATCGCCATGATAATGGGAGTAATGCAGAAATGACAGCGGTCAACATCTCCATGAAAATGGGAGTAATGCAGAAATGACAGCGGTCGACATCTCCATAAAATGTGAGTAATGCAGAAATGACAGCGGTCGACATCTCCATGAGCACACGTAAAACACTGGGCGTGAGACATATCCCCGTGAGGTATTTCCTAACTAGGCATGGGACCCTTACGAGACATTTTGAAACGTCAACTTTGGTCGGACACCCGCAACACCCCCCATAACAAATCGTAAGGATATACTTTAAAATCGAGAGCATTTATTTAGTGTCGATTTATTTAAATTGTTCCCATTTATTTAAATTTGGTGCAGTCCATGTTAAATAGTGAAAAAAATCATGTTTTTGATCTAAATATATATTTTTTTAAAACGGCGCACCATTGTTCCATTTCATAATTTCAGTCCATTATTTATTTTGAAAAACTTTGCCGCGATGTGTTGGCGAACATTGCCGCAACTTTGCAGCGAATATCACCACAAGCATCGCCAGAACAGTGCAGAGAAACATTTTATGCAAATGAAGTTTGCTGCAAAGTTGCAGCGAACATCGCCAGAAGATTACAGCTAAAAGCGTTATGCAAATGAAGTTTGCTGCAAAGTTGCCGCACACTTTTACTATGCAAATGAGGTCTGCGGAAAAGTTGCGGTGAACATCGCCGGAACATCACCAGAACCTCATTTGCATATTTGTTCGCTGCAAATAGTCGCCAGAAGCCTATATTTCTGGTAAGGGTATTCACTCTGGAAAACAATATAAACCCAGGAAAGGTGCGTCTTGAGTTGAAAGAGTAAAAATAAGATACTTTCCAAAATTTGGTTTAAAAAAAAATCACACTGTAAATACCTTAACTTTTACAATAAACTTGGTTGAACATCTATGATAAGACGAAGCATCTCCGTGGTCGAATGGTTAACGACGTTGCATTCACCTCTCATCGCTGTGGGTTCGAATTCCACTGGGAGCTCGACTTGTAAGTGAGGAAGTGTCGATTCTTACGGATGGCGGGAGGTTTACAGTACTGGTTCTACTCAGGAAAAGTGGGTGGATGCCTCAAACACAAAAAAAATCGACCGTCATACTAGTATAATGAAAATGACGTAAAACACCATACAAACAAACAAACTATGACAAATATCGAGTTTGAGTTTACCACCTACCACAATCTAGAGGTGTGTCAAATGCCTAGGCCATTGCTTGGTCAGCTGATTTTGATGATCGAAATTATGAAGAATTAATTAATTTACTCATATGTTGATTGAAAAGAAACTTAAGATAGGTTAGTATTTTATCACAACAATATAGAATAATTATTAAGAGTAAAATATTTGGTTTACAAGTTAAATTTTACGTGCGACCCGATATATCATGTAAGTATTAATTTTAACAGCTCTGCTCGGTCTTAGGCAGTGCCTAAAATTCATATTAATATACAATGAACTGTTATTACACTTACAGTAAACTAGATCAAAATAACATATATGAAGTAAATACCTTGGCGTTAATTGTATGCTTATCTTGTTTGATACGATCAATTCATAATTTTGCATTGCAGAGATGTTGAGATTTTGTTTTATTTTCAGTAGGTGATAAAATGTGTGTTACTCCGTTTTTATCCTTAGGTTCTATAGTAAAATAAAAATCTTTGGCAGGGTAAAAAGACGATACTTTTCAAGATTTTGATTTTAAAATATATATATATTGAATCTATTTGCATGAATGTGCATGAAATCTGCAGGGTTTTAAACGAATCACACTGTATATACCTTAATTTTAACAGTAAACTTGGTTGAACATCAAGGATAAAGACCGAGTTTATCACCTACCAGAATGTATTAGTATGTCTTATTTCTGGTCACTGATTGGTCAGTTTATTTTGATAATGCTCTATCAAAATTACGATATTTCCATTTCAAATTCTCCAAAACTACAATCAGTTCGACAAAACAAGATCTATTTGTAAATGGAGAAATGTGTACTAAGGGAGGTAACTACACTATTTAACGTGTTCACGTATATATACAACTAAAGGAGGTAACTGCACTGACGCGTTTATATAATTATTATGAACAACAAAATAATGGTATTAACTGCACTTTAATGAACTGAGTCGAATTGGATTTTACGGCGCACCGACACAAAAAGGTTGTAGATTACCAACAGGAATGTACATTCCAGGCCTACCCTTCATTTACATCTAGATAACACTATACAAAATGGACCGGGAACCTTCTCGCCTGCAAACTTGCTGATTTGTTCTGAGTTGCTGCACAATCTGATGTGAACACTTCATGTTTCGCTGGAGTCAATATCACTATTTTCAGCTACCATTTAAGTAACACCTGAAAAAAATACAGGGATGGCGATGAAGACCTTTAATGACCATGACAAAATGAATATGAACGCATGTGCTCTATATAACGCGTACATATGTAAATAAAATGTTAAAATTGCATGAACGAATGTTTCCAGAGTGTTCCCTTTGGACACATTTGTTTATAACAATATTTCAATATATCACTATTTTACGACATGTATATAGTCATGTTGTAGCACATGCAACATAACGGCAGATGTTCGTTAACTTTATTAACAAATATATTCTAAAACAATAATTAGGTTATTTAGGCCACTCGTGCGTTCATATATTGTAATGAAATCAATATCTGTGATCGTCAAATATGGAAATGATACAGAAGTTATCATTGAAATGTATCTTCATTAATAATATTTACAATTAATTGATAACGAATACTTTATAAGAAATACGAATATATTAAGAAAAAACCTTCGTGGAACTTCCGCTAGAGTTGTGCTACTTTGCTGAAAATGGCGATTTTCGCGCATGCATGTCAAATAGCAACTATGTACACACATGCGTTTTATGTTTTATGTATTTTTTTAACTATTTTTCATAATTAATATGAATAAGGCACTGCCTCATAGCGAGCTCAACTCCTTAAAAAACACTGAACGCAAATAAAAACAATCATCAGCACATTATGTTTATTAGAGCCACCTCATTGAGAGGTGAAGAATACAAAATAATCCTGGAACTCTGCCCTGCTACCGGTTACACGAAAGACCAGATCTACCTATTTCCCCAAATCCACCCAAGTCTACACCATATCCACACCAAATCTACCCCTAAATATCCCAAATCCACACCAAATCTACCTTATATAGTGTTACATCGATGTTGTTGTAAAAAATATCACAACAAAAAAAATCATTGAGCAAAATGAAGATGTAGTTGTTTATTATTTGTTAATCATTTATTTTGTTATCACAATGTGTAAAAAAAAACGCAAAAATCGTTAATTCAGTAATAAATTAACAAATTTATCTTCATTTTTCTCAAATGATTATTTTATTTTTGATATTTGGTACAATAACATCATTGTAAAACCATATAAGGTAGATTTGGTGTGGATTTGGGAAGTTTAGGGTGGATTTGGGGGGTAAATAGGTAGATTTGGGTGTTTGGTGACATCCCCGTACTCTTACTGTCAGAAACATTGTAATAATTATTTAACATGCAGACAGGGATGGCCATTGGTTGTTTGGACCTTCTTTTTACCATCCCAATCAGACAGACAAAGCCAAGGGAAATTGTCTTGCGCAAGATGCTTGAACTGAATTGAATGTTGTTTAACGGCTCATCAACACAGTATAGGTTATTTAGAGCTGACCCAGAGAGAGAGGGGAAGGATACATTGGAATCCGGGAACCGTGCCCTACGCTTATTATCGAATAGATTCCTATGGTTCTTTAACATGCTCGGAGGATAGACAGATACACGGGACCACCCGGTTTACATCCGCATCCGACAGACGAGGCTAAGGGAAAGTGCCTTGCCCAAGAACACACCGACGAAACTCAGTGGCACCACGGAGGATTGAAACCGGGGCCTCCGGTTACAAATCCAAGATGCTTGACCTTAAACTTAAGAGCCCATATTTGGTGTTGTGCACGCGCAATATATTAATGATACGGTAACAGTTTCATCTGATTATCTGAAATTGTTGGACAGCTTATTCGAATGAACACCAAAATTACATCAGTAGTCACATTGACCTTGAACATGTAACCATTAGTTTAATGTGCAACACACGGTCTATTGAAAACACATACGCAAGTAAGGTTGCGTCTCATTATTTCAAGAGCTAATTATGATCTATGAAGATCCCAATTTTGTACTTGGAAGAAGAAGAAGAAGAGAAGAAGAAGGGGGTTAGGAGTATGACTGGACATGAAAAATGCATGACGTTAAACAAAGGACCCCTAAATGTGTATGCTACTTACCACATGGACTGGACTAGAACATTTTTATTAAGGACAATTGAAATAAATCTTAAGTCTGTTTTTGTTTGTTTGGTGTGTAATGCCATTTTCCAGCACATGTTAGGCTATGTATGACGGTCAACTTTCTTTAGTGGTGAAAGCCGACCACTCACTTATTCCTGGGTAGAACATGTAAGACATGTACTGTATACTTCCGTCGTCCGTAAGAATCAACGCTTACAAGTGGAGCTCCCAGTGGGATCCGTACCCGCAGCGTTGAGACGGTTTCCAACGCAGCGTCTTTACCCTCTCAACCACGGATGCGCTACACAATATCAAATCATGTCTGGGTAACGTACTCGAACTCACTCACTTCTCACCAATGTCACTAGACGAATGCAGCTCGGGTTCGCTTCCCTGTCCCTAACGCGAGAGGTTACCATCATCTGTGCCATCCGGAGTGATTTGTGTAAGCTATGTAGCTTTCTTTGTAATCAATGTATAAGAAAAAAAGTGTATTATGCACTATTTTGAGATAGTGGTAATCCGACTGATGCTTGACGAATTATCTTGTATGTTTTGTTTTTGTTCTCAGCGATAATACAATTCTATTTTTTTGCAATGATTTCTTGTGGAATGTCATAACTTAATATCAATTACTAAATAACTGATCGTTGGCCACAATGGATTGCTTGGTACATCACTTATTCAAACTCTTGTATCCATCAACCACAGATAACGGCGCCTCATTAATGGTACATCCAGTCCTTTTTAGTTTGGTTGATTTTCAAGCCATCCGTTGCAGGTTATTAAT
Source organism: Cyrtodaria siliqua (assembly GCA_037043455.1). NCBI lineage: Eukaryota > Metazoa > Mollusca > Bivalvia > Adapedonta > Hiatellidae > Cyrtodaria > Cyrtodaria siliqua. Next base: position 36,810 of record JAWPHD010008525.1, on the reverse strand, counting down.
GCTGAGTTCTACATAAAGCAGAACGCAGTCATAAACAACCACAAACAATGGAAGACTGGCGTATACTATATTCTTTTCTTGGACATTCTTGAACATTCAGGACATCTGGGCATGCAGCTTAATTAAGGCAGAAATGGCACTGGAAAATATAAAAGATATTAAAACAACACAAAAAAACAACGTATATAACCGATTCAGCAACCGCGATTGATAGCTGTTGTATTAAATCGTCTTAGTTTTTGAAAGGGTTGTGACACAGCATGGTAGACTTATAATCCAGAGATCTTACTTGGTTTAAACATATTTTATATCTTATAATTATTATTACAGCATGGAACGTGTACACAATAGCAGAAAAAGAATTAGAACGAAAGTAAAATACTTATGTTCTTCTCCTAGAGATCTTACGTGCACCGCTGGGTGTTTCAATGTGCCCATGGGAAAGACGTTTAATTTCTTAGCTTTGTATTTTTGATGTGGACATAAACAGTTTAACTGTTTGAATGGTGTGTTATGTTTACGTCATTTTAGCACATGTTAGTCTATATAAAATTTATGACGGCCTAAATTGTTTTGTTTAGAGGCAGGCCAATTTATTTTTCTTGAGTAGAACCAGTACTTTTTACCTCCAGCCGTCTGTGATAAGCGACACTTTCTCACTTGACAAGTCAAGCTCACAGAGGGATTCCATAGCTGTCAAATTGTCCAGCATCACATCAGGGAGATTGGACTTCCAAGTCAGGGAGATTTACGTAACGCCATGGAACTATCGCATTTTTTCAAATAATGAATACTATTGCTAATTTTATTTTGTATTTCATTATCTATATATATACAATAGATGAAAACAAATAACAGTACCGGTATATGCATTATGCCGTAATAAATTAATTGCTAGATTATCATCCCCGTCCGCCCCCATTATTTTTATGCCCGGCTTTTACACCGATTTTCACTGTTTTGAGAGCCGCGTTTTAAACCTGTCCTCTGAAACCCGGAAACGTAATAACTCTTGTTGAGGTACACAATTTCTTCACAAAACGACGTGAAATTGGCAAATTAAATGGGGGAAAACTGGTGTTTGGTATCATTAAAATGTATTGCAATTATGAAAGACTGGTTTAGTTGTAATATTGTGGAGGATAAAACATTTTTACTAGACATTTTTACCGAATGCATCGATCAAAAAGTGCCGATTTCGGCAAAATCCTTCTCAGTATAACCGGCCATATTTCAATAATTCTTGTCGTGTGCCGCGTGTCGCTAGATGCAATTTCATTGGTTGGTTGCACGATCGTAACCCCGCCTTGATCGATTATACACGCGACAGCTGTTTGACATGGGCTAATCACATGCTGTATATTGCAAATTACCGCAAATTACAGGCAATTAACCATGCTCGGCAAATAATTGATTACAGGGAGGTTTTGAACGGCTTCCGTGTGATCGGTAAATCAAAGGCAAATCCGTTATTCTACCGGAGAATGCGGGAGATTTGGCATGGATTCAAACCCGCAGCTGTGAGAGGCGAGAAAGTTTTAGACGTAGCTTCTTTACTGTCCCAGCCAAGGATGCAACAGACATAACGTGGGCAGTCATGTGTATTGAAGGTTTTATGATTCCTATATATCCTTCTCCTCTGCCTCGAGCGGCTCTAAATAACGTTAGATAATGTGTTGATAAGCCATTACACAAATTCTGTTCCAGAAGCTACTGTTTAACACTGCAAAAAGAAAAATATTTACTGGAGTCAGGCATATTAAGAAAGACTAGATGAATCCATTGAAGAATTGATTTGCGAATGTCATCATTTTTTAAGGATTTAATTCAGTATTTCGATCTTTCGACAGGTTAAGAATAACATTTAGGCTAGTTTAAAGTGTGTGAAGTCCGAGGCACTTCTCGCTCACTTTAAACTAGCTAAATGTTTTTCATACCCCGTAAAAATATTGAAATATTGAATTCAATCCTTTTATGTACATTTTGTTTGTTCTGTATGTTATTCAGACTTTACTCATGTAAATTTATATGTAATTGTGCTAAAAATATTGTTTTAAACCTGTTATACATACTGTTGGTAACAATGACGTTGCCAACATTGCACACCTTTTGTATAGCACTTTACGACAGTTAGCATGAGAACGTCAAGACACGTTTACGGGTATGTTATACAACCAAAAGAAGTTATTCAAACGAATAAACTACACCTTGTTTTTTTTAGCTCTGCTAAAAACGTAAACGTTTTTTTCACTGGGAATTTAAATGCAACAAATAAACGTTTCATTTAAGGTCAATGTAATAGAAATGTAAATATTGGGATTTGAACGGTGGTAGTGAGTAGCAACTATACCATAAATAGCTTTATGGTAAATTTTCCATTCACTTGCATTTTATGGTAAATTTGCCAACCACTGCCGTCGTTAAAACCCCAGGAATACTGAAAGTGAATCAATTGTTAAAATACTGTTTATATTACTTACCTGTTCTTATATTATCTACACTAATGTGCCTTGGGAGGTATGATACATGATAAAATCAAAAACAGTGCCAGAAAGATAACATATCATCAGTGTTAGTGATGTACCGATTATTCGATTGTAACCGAATCGAGCATCAGTTACTTAGGCATCCGATTATGGTGATCGATTATGAAAGTCTATAATCGATCATCGGTTGCATGTAAAAATGCACTTAATGTTCAAAATAGAAATAAACATGATTTTCCATGAGACCACACTTGTGAAAATGAACAAATAAACAAATTTATATCATTTATAATTATTTTACTGTTGAAATGGCAATGATATAAGACACAAGACAGGAAAGAATACCTGATTAATCAGTAATAATTCTAAGTTCAAGGTCTCAAACTCAGATTAACATGCACATGTTATGTTTCATATTGACTAACCGATTATAACCGATGATTGATCGGTTACATCCAAGCGATTGTAAATGATGATTGCTGGTAAATTTCTACCGACTGCCCATCACTAATCAGTGTATTTTTAGACCACATAATAGCCATTTTCTATTCAGGTATGCCAGATGTTTGAGCAATTAGCTCCGTAAACCGAAAAGTGAAGATTATTCGAAATGAGACACATAAAATGATATATATAATTTTTTCAAAATTGTGCTAATACGCTGTAAAACAAGGCAATATCCAAATTATGTCATCTGTCATTTACTAGTGATGGGCAATCAGTTGAAATTTACAATCGGTAATTGTTTATCATTGGTAGGGTGTACCGGTAACCGATCAATCGTCAGTTATAATCGGTTAGTCAATATGAAGTATTGTTTCTGGCCTTGAACTTAGAAAACTTCTATTAAAGTATGTATTCTTTCCTGTCTTGTTTCTTATGGCATTTTATTTTAAACAATAAAATAATTCCAGTTGATATGCGTTTAGCTGTTTATGATATTTGTGTATATGCTCATTTTCACAAGAGTACACGTGTATTTCCTAACTCTTGTCTCTTAGAAACTTGGCAACAACAGTGGTTAACATTTCCCCACTTCCCCACCCACCGACTTTACGGTACAGAATAACTATATATATATATATATATATATATATATGGGGAGAAATATTTGTGAACTACCAAGGACAGACAACCTTCGGACGAACTACGGCAGGGCGCCTAGCTATGACGAGATACACAGAAATCAAGCGTATATATTCACTCCTTATAAAAGGTAGTTGCAACACACGTTGATAAACTGTATCTCTACATCATAACACACTCGTCTGAAGGCACAATTAACATATAGACGCATACATACATACAATTATAGCTCATATGAGTGGGCCACATTTAAGCGTTCAACCACACACAGCTATATTGAGACAGTGACAATGAAAGGTGCCGGATCTGGGGATACTGTGAATTCAGGTATATATATAATAAAGGGAGAGAATTTGAACTCACTACGGCAACTTTCGAAATTGGGATCTCGTAAGAGATTCATGTTCACATGGCAGAATTATATATGGGGAGAAATATTTGTGAACTACCAAGGACAGACAACCTTCGGACGAACTACGGCAGGGCGCCTAGCTATGACGAGATACACAGAAATCAAGCGTATATATTCACTCCTTATAAAAGGTAGTTGCAACACACGTTGATAAACTGTATCTCTACATCATAACACACTCGTCTGAAGGCACAATTAACATATAGACGCATACATACATACAATTATAGCTCATATGAGCTATAATTGTATGTATGTATGCGTCTATATGTTAATTGTGCCTTCAGACGAGTGTGTTATGATGTAGAGATACAGTTTATCAACGTGTGTTGCAACTACCTTTTATAAGGAGTGAATATATACGCTTGATTTCTGTGTATCTCGTCATAGCTAGGCGCCCTGCCGTAGTTCGTCCGAAGGTTGTCTGTCCTTGGTAGTTCACAAATATTTCTCCCCATATATAATTCTGCCTTGTGAACATGAATCTCTTACGAGATCCCAATTTCGAAAGTTGCCGTAGTGAGTATATATATATATATATATATATATATATATATCGATTTGTCTTTTGTGGTAAAGACACACCATCCCTTTTTTCCTGTGTAGAACCAGTACAGTTTCTAATATACCTGAATCGACACTTTCTTACTTGACAGATCGAGCTCCCATTGGGATTCAAACCCGCTTGAAAAGATGTATGCATCAGCATCATTAACAGCTCTTCAAAGGATTTAGTTTAAAGAGTGTTGCTTTTTTTACAAAGACGTTGCCTCTGGAGCACAAACGTCACATTTAGTTTTGCCTAGGTAACGCAGACGAACGCTTTCGCTTCTCATCAATGCGACTAGATGGCTGCAAGCCGGGCTTGGAATTCACCAACCATTCTTAAGACTATTCTTAGACTTTAGCTCAAGTACTAACATTTTATTCACAAATATTCAAATGACCTTTATAGATAAACAATCTTATGAAGTTGATATTCATTAAAATTGATCATATTTATACAAATCATCTTCTTATGAACGTTTATCCTTTAAACTTATAGAAATATGTGTGATTGAAATTTGCATACTTGGGCCTAAGTCTAACAATATTCTCAAGAATGGTTGGTGCATTCAAGGCCTGGTTCGCTTCCCCGTATTTTAATCGTACATAATATTACGGTCATCCACGTCATAGAGCGTGATTTGTATATAGATAACATTGCATCTTTTCATTTTAAGTTCTGTAAAAACAGTGTACGACTAAAAGCTAGTACCGCTAAGGTTATGGTGTACGGTGTGTAGAGGAGATACCACATTATCAATACATATACAAGATATAATGTTTAATTTCTGTGTAGCTTTTTGTGTCGCTCACAGTTCAAACTGGCGACCTGTATATCAGGCATGGAATTCACCAACCATTATTCAGACTATTGTTAGATCCGAGCTCAAGTACTTAAATTTCGTTTACAAATATTCCCATGACCTTCAAAGATAAACAGTCGTATGAAGAGTATGTTTAATAGTATGTATCACATTTATACATAACCTCGTGTTATGAACTTTTATCCTTTAAATGTATAAACATATTTGTTATTGAATATAACATACTTGAGCTAGAATAGTCGAAGAATATTCTCGAGAATGGTTGGTGAATTCGAGACCAAGTTCTAGTCTAGTTTAACGTACACTAATTTATTTTACATCGGTTGTAACGAAAGCTCTCTGAACTGATTGTAATCACTCTCGATGTCTTCCTGAGTAGAATCAGTACTAAGAAAATGCAGATAAAGTGTCTTGGTCAGGGACAAAACATAACTGTGCATGGCGGGGATCAAAACCACAACTTTTCGGTTATGGGTCCAACGTTCTACCACTAGACCACAGCGCTCAACATGAGGCAACACGAGGTTTTAAACATACTACCGCTTCATGCGGCAGCCAATCGTGTAAACTGTGTACATCCATCTCTGATATTTTAGCTCAGGATGCTTTCTTTATTCCAATGCTGATAAAAATAAGCATCCTGAGCTATAATATCGGAGAGGGATGAGTTTATCAAATCCAAAATCAGAATCGCAGTCGGAAAATATCCTTTGTCATTTGCCAGTATTCGACAAAGAAAACACTTTTTCCACACGCAGATGTTGCTCCCAACCAATTCATAGCCCTCTAATAGGTATTTTTTGCAAGAAATGAAACACGAAATAGCTTCAATTTTACCTTTATTTACTAAGGGCTAAATGAGTTTAACAAGTGAAAAATAATAATTCAGAAATGTTAAAACATTGACAAATATGCTAAATTGTCTCTGGTAACAAAAGTAACAGAGTTATATTATTCCTTATTTGACAAACTAACAAGTATTTTAAGCAATATTCTCAACAGTATACTACTATACTTGCACAGTTGGCAATAAGGATAAACTTACACGCACTTATAACACATGCTTTTGATTTATATATTCAATATTTAAGTCGACAAACACTATCCATAACAGTTTCTAATTTTAAAAGCTTGAAATCAAAGTAATACAATGAAGTGCTGGTTGAATTAAAAGAGAAATAATGTATCAACAAAAGACTTTTAGAAAAAACAGGAAGGTATATATGATGCTGAATATTTAGATAATTGTACTGTTTCACATATTATAAGGTTGATTTATCTGTTAAATATAACAACCCGTGGAAGACGTTCATAAAACAGTTTGATAATTTCTGAGTTTAAAATAATTTTCATCTTATATACGCTTCTGAGTATCCTCGCTTCTGAGTTGCTTACATTACGTGGTCCCGCCTTTTTTAATGTACAACAATATACCTAAAATGCAGTTATCCTCTGCCATACATATCCTTTATCCTGTATCGAAGACTTCGAGCACATATCCGTTTACCATGAATAGTTGGACATAGTTTATATAATGCAAGAAACATATGTACATAAAAGTATTACATAAACACATTGACACGTTCTGAATCAAATCTTATGTCATAACGGTTTTATTTCCACAAGTATATATTCAGACACGTTCAATGTATAATATCATAAAAAAGGTAAGTAATCAAACATATCGAACAAATGTATCTCCTTTCAAAACGTCTTTCAAATACATTAATTTCACCTTATATATCTCGTCATCAGAATATACTATACACACACTAAAATATATAACATGTCACATGATATATTCACACGCGGACTTACACAAATACTCTTTCTCTCATATTTTTACTCTATCGAAAATTCTCTCTTTCTCTCACTTTCTCTCTTGAAAACAATATTGCATTAAAATCATAAACAACTGTTGATTCAGAAAAACATTAAAAACAAAAAACTAACATATACATAGCTCCTGAGGAGATATCAACACAGCTTTCTTTTACAAATTTAGCTAAATTATGCATCTATTATCTATATTTTACAAAAAAATACATTCATTCTTTACCTCCAGGGTTTCTATACTAATTAGTTTTAACATAACGTTTACGAATATTTCCTGACACAGGACAAGTTAAAATGAAATGATTCTCGTTTACATATATCAACAAAGCTTTCTTTTACACATATAGCTAAATTATGCATCTATTATATATATTTTACAAAAAAATACATTCATTCTTTACCTCCAGGGTTTCTATACTAATTAGTTTTAACATAACGTTTACGAATATTTCCTGACACAGGACAAGTTACAATGAAATGATTCTCATATACATATATCAACAAAGCTTTCTTTTACACATTTAGCTAAATTATGCATCTATTATATATATTTTACAAACAAATACATTCATTCTTTACCTCCAGGGTTTCTATACTAATTAGTTTTAACATAACGTTTACGAATATTTCCTGACACAGGACAAGTTAAAATGAAATGATTCTCATATACATATATCAACAAAGCTTTCTTTTACACATATAGTTAAATTATGCATCTATTATATATATTTTACAAAAAAATATATTCATTCTTTACCTCCAGGTTTTCTATACTAATTAGTTTTAACATAACGTTTACGAATATTTCCTGACACAGGACAAGTTAAAATGAAATGATTCTCTCTTCTATGTACATATAAATACAACTAATACGGTATCATTGATTTCTTTCAGTTCTGTTTTGTGCGTATCTCCCAGTTTCAATTCTTAGAGAATATGAAGATGACATTGATGTACAATGTCACTATACAATGTGAAACTTTTGTACTCAGTAATTAATTACGCTTTGTTTAAATAATGACTGAACATGTTTCATTCTCTTTTGCGAACAACTTGCATTCATGCTAAACACTATATTTTCCAAATGGTTTAATTGCAGTTAAAATTAGTTAAAAGCAACTTTCATTAAACAATTGTACAATTATACAAGTGTTTTCTATTTTATGACTGCTTTTCTGTCTCTCAGACTTATAGTCACACAAGTAAAAAGTATATTATCTACAATTAGAATAAACTTTTGTATAATGTTCATATCTTATGAAACGTTTTCTATAATAGCAGGGTGAAACATTATATATTCTGGAGAGTTTATCTTAATCATATATATTTATCAACCATGATGATACAAACGATTTAAAAAACGATGAAAAAGAACTTTTTCTTTTAATAGATATTTTAGAACCAGAAAATAGTATTGCCACTGAACTAAAACAAAATGCAACAAAAACAATAGTATAATCACGCTAGAAATTACTTTTTCTTGTTGAGGGTTTACTTAAACATATACTGGAAGAATATATAGTTAATCACACACGTCTTTTATATCTCATCAAACAGAAAATTAAATAAAACAATGTCTGTAGACCACATACCATGTTCATGAAATATGTCTCCCAAGTAATGTAAACAAAACACAAAACGTTGCCATTATTTACAGTTGTGCCACATCTCATCCAAATAAAGTTCGACCTGAACACGTTTAGTAACACGTAGGGGGACACTTGTAACTTTGACCGCCTCGACATGCAGTTTAACCTTGATTGAAGGACATCGCTTTACTATACGTTATTTTTTCGGAGCTACAGCTGTAACGGATAGCGCTTGCATATACTTAGTTTAGTTTGTTTAGTTAAATTGTTCCTTTTAATTGTAACACAGTACCTGCGTCATCGCTAGCATTTCCAAAGGTCTGGTCATATATTCGTATGCACGAAAATGGTCTGATGCTAGCCGTTAATGCTTCAGTTTTAATTTGTCAGAAGGCTACAACTCCAGTTCATCATATAACAACACCACAATCACTACAATCACAACTATTGGTTTCATCAAACTGGTTTATCGAGAAAGCCTTGTTTCGTTTTTAACAACTGTTTAATGAAATTATTTCACATAGTGGTTCATCGAGCCCAATATCGGTGGCTTTGAAGTAGAATACCGATTAAGCCGGCGCCAGTGGGCGTGAGAGGTGGTGCTTCTACATTATCTCTCATGAACAGACCCAATAAAACCGAGTCTGCTACTTTATTTTATTAGTTGTGTTTTTTGCTTCCAAAGGATCTCCCTTATCAGTATGTATTGTATTGTCCTTTTCATTGTACATTTTTTTCTTCTTATTTTGTGGTGCAGTGCGGACCTCCGGTGCCATTGCGTTTGGGTGCTGTGATTTCCATAGAAGCATTTTTGCTCATTTTGTACTTTACTACTTTTCTTTTCGGAAATGTACATATTACAAATGAGATGTTATTTTGAATAATTCTGCATGCAGGTATTCAACCACTTTTAGGAATGTACCTTCACCATCTAGCATAAACTCGTGCGGAATTCGACATCGTGTTGCCTCATGTATTATATTGATGAATAACACGGCTGACATGGAATCTAACCCCACTTCAGCTAAGTGTGTTGACATTGTCAGCTCCCGTACGTCACTTACTATTACTTGATTCGCTATTCCAAGTACAAATATTTGTAACTCACCAATTTGAGTTTTTTTGTCTTCCTTTTGCAAACTATGGATATTTATTTTCTGTACTTCCTTTCTTTGCTTGTCTTCTTTGATTGTACGGGTACTCCTCTGCTTGATCACGTGTTCCATTTTGAGTTTTAGTCTCGTTTTCATACGATCAGTCTCATAGTCATGTGCAATAAGATCCCAATCAAGATTCGAGTAAACAACTCCCGTTGCATTAGTCATTAATGCATGCTCAAAGCAGCCTCGTATTTCAGGAACTGTTAGGAGACGGTGTCCCCTTTTCTTGAAGTTTTCAGCAAATTCATTTTCTACAGCCATCCCAACATTCAAAGCTCCCCAGTTTATAGCTTGCCCAGGCATACCTCTCTGACGAAGCCACAGTGCAAACGAGTCTAGAAAACCATTTGCCGCCCCATAATTACTTTGTCCAGGCGCGCCAATAATACTCGTTATCGAGGACTGCAGTAGAAAATAGTCAAGGTCGAGGTTTCTAGTGGCGATATGAAGATTCATTGCTCCTATGATCTTTGGCCGCATTGCATTATCTAAATGCTTTTCTTCCAAATTCAACAATAATCTGCTATCAAGTATTCCAGCACCGTGAAATACGCCCTTAATTGCGCCGATACCTTTTGCTGATTGTAAACGTTTGACAGCTTTTTGTACGGAAAACAAGTCAGCGACATCAGCTTGAAGACATATTATCTTGCATCCGGTCTCATCTTCTAATTTTACTATTTCTTGTGTCTTTTCTGTATTGACAGCTCTTCTTGACAGTGCCGCAAGTGTCCTTGCACCATTTTCTGCCATCTTCTTTAGGAGCTCCCATCCCAGCCCAGTTAGCCCACCAGTGATAATGTATGCACCCGCTTTGTCAAACTGATTATGGCTAGATATTTTCCGCGAAATATGTTTAGTTAAGTCTACCGTTGTACAAAGCAACGCATGCCCCACATCTCCCTTCTTCGACGTTTTCATTCCAACACGTGATGCCATGGGATGTATTGTGCTGAAATGTGTTCGTAGCCACACAACAACCTTTTTCAGATATTTGGAGATATAAACCCTGTTCAAAACATTGTTTACATCAACTTCTATGATCGTCCTGTGACTTTCAATAAAGAATGTCTTTTTGATTGATTCACTAAGACAGCCGTTGTAGGCTATGATAGTTTTAACCTTCCAGAAACATTCTTTTACAAGTGGGGAATCGTTTAAAACAAGAGCTACGTCGATAGATTCTAGTTGTTTGATACTTGAAATCATTCTTGCTTTCTTGAGAGATATCACCATTTTCTCTAGAATAGCCGCTTGAAAAGCATTTTCTTTTCCAAATATGATCAGACAATTCGAATTGTGCGGAACGCATTTAGTCATCTCCCATAACATCAGTGAATGCATCAACAGACCAGGCTGGTAGAATGGGATATCTTTAGTACTCACGGTGCATTCATCCGGAACAGTCATTACAGATTTTATTTCAGACGGTAAAACAGCAACCATCTCCCATCTGCTCTGTAATGCTTCTTCAATTACGTCTATCTTTTCATCGTAGCATCTATAGTTTGATTTGTGTTGTGAATTAATTGGCACTCCTGTATATTCAATTCCAATTACTGTGTGGCTACCTTGATCAGACTTGTGCCATCGATCATTCATTCCATAAGCCGCTGTTGTTGTTGGAGGATACAAGGATGAAGTGTGAAGACACACTGATTGTATTTTCATTGTTATTGTGCCTTGAATATGTTGTGTACCGGGTTGCTCACAATCCATGGCAGTTTCTAGAAAAGGTTCAAAAACCATTCCCGAGCTCGCCGATTTCAAAACCGAAGAAGTGGTTTCTGTTCCATATTTGCTCTCTCGAAGCAAAGACATAGTTCCAAACATTGGCATCATCGAAAACTCCGGCTTAAAAACATCGTCTTTATAGATGATAACCTCAGTATTTGATGTCTCGCCAACGTGTTTGGATATGAATCTCATTAAAGCAGATTTGGTAGCCTGAAGTGACGGCTGCACATCCACGAGGGTAAGTTGTTCTTGGACAAATTCAATTTGAATTGAGCGTATAAATCCCCACACCTCTGACCCTAGCAGACTTACCACAGGTGGGTCCTTTGTTTCTTTTGAGAGTTGTTGTGAATTTTGAGTGACAATAAACAACGGTTTGTTTATTCCCTTTTCAACCAATGTTTTCAAAAAATTCACAAGAAACATGCAGTTGCATTTTGTCTCCGAGTCAATCCTGCTGATATCTGAAGAATTCAGGTCATTTTCGACGTTGTACTTTTCGAAAAGAACTACAATTGCATCGCAATTGTCAATTAAATACCATTTCGAATCTCTGTGGGAGTTGCTTTCATTTGTAAAACTGTCGAACTTTTGAACGCAAACTGAAGTTTGTTCATTTTGGAAATCTTTCATCTTGTCTGTGTCGGTTATGTTCGTTATAAAAAGCACCTCTTCACACGAACCATTCATTTGTTGATGTGGCAGTTGTCTCCATGACAGGCAATACTGAAGTTCAACAGGCGTATTCCATCCATTTCTGCGACCGAACGTAGTAAAATTTGTTACAAGAGCTACGATGTCACCATCTTTGTTTAGCAGGGTACAGTTGAAGTGCAGTTGAACAACCGTTTCCAGCAGTGTGCTACTTGATTTTGTAACATGCAATTTCATTTCTCTTTCTGGTTTTCTTAGTACACGCACTTGTTCTATGCCGACTGGTAAGAAATTGAACAATTCTTGTTGGTTGTCTTCATTGAATTGTGTGTCTATAACATTCATAGACGCTTGTAGGATACCGTCAAAAATACAGGGATGTATTGTTGTCCTATCCATATCATCCAAAATGCTTGACGGAACTATCATGTCTACGAGACATTCCGTACGATTTGAAATGCATGACTGCATAACCTGGAAACACTTGCCATATTTGAATCCTTTCTTTTCAAGACTATTGTACATCTCGTTATGTGTCCTCGTTTCTGTTTGTGATTTGAGAATGGCGAATTCAAGCAAACTAAAATCTGTGATCTTGTTGCTCAAGTCGTTGGTTCTGTCTGCTTTTCTAACAGTTCCTTTACACCGGACTGCGTGTTCATACGTCACATAGAACTCTACTGTGGCCTGGTCAGCTGATGTTCGTGTTGAAATTTCGAGTGTTGCTTTGGTCCCTTTCTTAAGCCAAACTGGTTTAAGAAATTCTAATGCCACTAAAATTTCTTTTCGGGAAGCTCCAAGTACATCTTTTCCCACCTCAACACCAACGTCTACGTAGAAGGCTCCAGGAACAATTATACTACCCCTTACAAAATGCTGAAAAACAAACGGAGTTGTTTCCTCATCGATCACAGCTTTGTACTGAACGTTTCCGTCTTCATTAGGCATTCTCCTTATATAAAGATGTGTCGATTCTGCTAAATCGGTGCCCTGATTTTTCAGGACGACACTAGGATTCTGGAAAAGGTTTTTTGTTCTATGAAATGTATACATAGGTATATCGGTTGTATGTCCTGAAAAAGGTATACAATTATCCCAGTTTGGACCAAATCCTCTTTCGTACAAAACGCATAGCGATTGTAACATTGTGGACATCTCTTTTCCTTTCTGCATTGATGGAATTGCTACATTCGCGGTATTACCATTAAAAATACTTTCAATATGTGCTCTTAGCACGGGTGATGGTCCGATTTCTAGAAATATGACAGGCTCGTCTGTAGTAGTGGTAGCTCTGATTGCATCGCTGAATCTGACCGGGGAACGAACATTATTTCTCCAGTATTCCTTTTTTGCAAAACATGTACTTGTTTCCCTTTTTCCAGACACCGACGAAATTATTGGGATAATCTGTTTTCCCAATTTCAGTTCTGTCATTCCATTTGAAAAGTTTGACGCAGCTTTGTCGACATGTTGACTGTGATATGCACATTTCACATCTAATTCGATGAGAGCACCATTGCCGTCCTCCATTTGCCTTATGCCTTCCTTTAGTTTGATGATTTCTTCTTTCTTTCCTGAAACGGTACATGAAACCGGGCTATTGTAGACCGCTATCTCTAGAGATCCATGTTTTGATTGACACCATTTCTCGATGGTTGCTATTTGGACGTTTTTCACAACAGCCATTGATCCGTCTGTCACCTCAGCTAGGTGTTTTGAACGATAATATATTATCTCAATAGCGGATTTTAAATCAATGCATCCTGCAACGAAAGCGGCTGCAACTTCACCGACTGACTGGCCAACGACTACAGCTGGGTGTATGCCAAAATACTTCCAAACGGCAACAAGACCTACCTGGCAAACAAAAATAGCTATATGGTTTAAGAAAGGATCTTCTAAAATGTCACCAGTATTCTTCAATTTGTTCTCTATTGTCCATCCAGCCAATGGAAAGAGGAATACATCAATATCATAGACTGTCATTCGAAACACGTCGTGTGTCATCATTTCTTTGCACATACCGGCCCATGCTGTTCCTACACCGCAGAAAACAAACACTAACTTAGTGGTTTGATTTCGATCATGAGATGCATCGTTCTCATTTGTGAATATCTCACATTGCTTTATCAGTTCTTGTTGATCCTTGGCGAGAAATGCTTTTCTGTGAGATCTATGGTCCCGTTTGCATGTGGATGTATAAGCGATTGATTCCAAATCATACCGACGTGTCTTCAAAGCTTCCTGAAAACCTGTTATATTTTCTTTAAGCGACTTTTCGTTATCTGCTGATATTGTAATAATACATGCATGTTTCTTTTGAGAGGCTGAGTCTTGATTAGTATTTTGATCAGTGGTTTTTGTAGAAGGTTTGTATTCTTTGACAATAGCATGTGCATTGGTTCCACCGAACCCAAAGCTATTTACACAAGCTACAGCATATTGATCCAATGGCTTCTCCCAGGTATGACATTTTGTTGGAACGACAAAGCTGTATTTATCGAAATTCAATTTCGGATTCTCTCTTTCTTTTTCGTACATTAAAGTCGGGACAATCGTTTTGTGTTTCATCATCAGCAATACTTTAATTAGCCCTGCTACCCCCGCTGCAGACTCTAGATGTCCGACATTTGTTTTGACGGATCCAATCATTACCTGTCTTTGTTTCTTTACGTTTTTATTGAAAAAAGTGCCAAGAGCGTTTGCCTCTACAGGGTCTCCTATCGGCGTTCCTGTGCCTAAAATAGTGAGATTCAATCATGATAAACACATGTGTTATATTAATGGATGAAAGTCTTTATCGAGGGTGACACAATTAGTTCATACTAATATTCCTTGGGTCCCTCAATATAGGGTTTTCTTTTTACGTGAACAAATCTTCTTTTAAACAGATCATTAATCCGCCTTATGTTTAACAGGGAATCAACAAATCTCAATTTCCTTAAAACTACCACTGTGGTGCTTTTATTTGGGAAAAATCACAAAAAAACAACTGGTATATTTTTCAAGACAAGATTAAACAAAATAAATACTATTACAGTTCTTATATTACGTTCAAATTATATCATCAAATATTCTCTCGGATGTTTTGCAATGTGCATAACAATTCCATACGTGAATGGCGTGAACCTCCTTTATAAACTATCTTATCCTAAGAGATTAACATGCCATTTTATTTTTTGCAATAGCTTTTATTTTTTTGAAATATTCAAGTGCTGTTTAGAATGCCGTATAAGATAATAAGTTAATATCATAACAGACATTAAATAATAGTACGCTTACCGTGGGCCTCAATAACTGTAACAAGTTCTTTGTCGATGTTGCTTTTTCCATATACACGTTCCAACAAATTTTGTTGTTGTTGACCCGAGGGCGCTGTGATTGGTGTTGCGTTGTGGCCGTCCTGATTTGTACCAGTTCGTATCGTAGCCCAGATGTTATTGTTGTCTTTCACAGCCTGCCATAGGTAAGTAGTATGTTATTATTACAGATACATAGCAACAAACGCTTTAGATGATTAAGATGTATGTATGTATTCTAAGGCATGATATTCTATCAGTGCAAAAATGAGACAAGGCTTCTTAAAACAACGTAGGTTTAGTTTAGGAATGTTCCAAATATAAACCAACGTTATAACAAAATACTATCGTTCATAGGACGTTGCATGCTACAAAATATGTAAGCACATTTCTGAAATGTTAAGAAAAAGAGATTTGGCAACTATTTAAAAAAATGTATTCGAGTTAATACATGCAACATATATATTGACAATATTAAAAAGCACATCCTACATCTTTCAGTCGTTTGAGTATAACAATTCCACACCCCTCTCCACGAGCATAACCGTCGGCATTATCCGAGTAAGTGTGACACTGTCCAGTCGGTGATAACATCCGAGCCTTGGCAAGGGTGACAAACATGGACGGGTCCAACAATGAATTAACACCACCGCAAATAACTGCATTGCATTCACCTTTTAAGGAAACAGAGGGATGCATTTGATTTCGGTTAAAACATTTATATTACATTATATAGTATTTTGTAGTTATAACTATTTTTGAAAACTTCTTACCGTGAGAGCGGCATAAACAAATAATAAAGGTAAACAATTAAAATCAAAAGGCATTATATATATATATATAACTATGCGATACAGGTTCCAATACTTTTATTTAAATACCTAAACAACACGAGTTTGAGAACAGTATCTAAACAACACGAGTTTGAGAACAGTATCTAATTAACACGAGTTTGAGGACAGTATTTTATTAACACGAGTTGAAAACAGCATCAAATTTACACGAGTTTGAGAACAGTATCTAATTAACACGAATTTGAGAACAGTATCTAATTAACACGAGTTTGAGAACAGTATCGAAATAACACGAGTTTGAGAACAGTATACAAATAACACTAGTTTGAAAAGAGTATCTAAATAACACGAGTTTGAGAACAGTATCTAAATAAAACAATGCATAATACTGACAACAATATTGCGCAATGGAACGGTGTTAACACATATTGTTCAACATGACTTAGAGTTGCTGTGCTGCATATCTATAGTGCCACTAGTGGAGGTGAAATTAATATTATGATTGCTTACATTACATACACGTGCAAACAAAAATGCACGAATTGGCACGTATACACGAATGTATGCTATAAACATTGTAAGTAACAATTTCATCATTGCAATGTTTGCTTACCCAATCTAAGTGCTTGTGATCCGAGATCGATGGCAACAAGAGACGAGGAACAAGCTGTATCAATAGACATTGCTGGTCCCAGTAGGTTGTACACATACGAAA
Organism: Cyrtodaria siliqua; assembly: GCA_037043455.1. Taxonomy (NCBI): domain Eukaryota; kingdom Metazoa; phylum Mollusca; class Bivalvia; order Adapedonta; family Hiatellidae; genus Cyrtodaria; species Cyrtodaria siliqua. Next base: position 19,672 of record JAWPHD010008525.1, on the reverse strand, counting down.
CTCTGGCACTGATGATGCTTCGATGTGTCCCCGTGACTGTGTATGTATTGCTCGTTTCAGTATCTCTCAACATCTGGTTAAGGTAGTCATCGGTCATCACACCTTTAAATGATGAAAACGAATAGAAAATAAATGCTAAACAGTATATATCTCCCAATATATTGCTGGCTGTATAGTCGTCGGTCATCAAACCTTTAAATGAAGAAAATCACTAGAAAATAGATTGCTGAACATAACACGTGCAAAGACACTTGTATGTACTGATTGTAGGGTAAGAGTGAGGTTTGGTTACCCTAGAACCTGGTTTAAACCCCCAAACCCCAAGTGGCCGTTTTGGCTACCGGCCATTCTAAGGTGGTAGGCCTATTGTCAACCATGTTGTGTTTGCGATGTCACATACCTTGCCTTTTATTTATCTTTTTGTGTAACTTTTTGTGTTTTCATGCGTGGTTTTGGTTTACTGTGCTCACTGAATGCTGCATTTCCTGAATTTTATATCTACTATTATCAGCATTTGTAAGTTACCTAATGAAGTGATCGTATCTCTCTAATACAGATATATTACTAAGATGTATCATAATTATTCATTGTATAAAGTGTCACGCTTTTCATTTTACACGATTTACATTCATTTAAGTAGCAATAGATATATATAAAAAAATCGCCATAACCACACCAATAAAAATCAAAGCAACGAATATGTAGAAGTAGTTCATATTTCATCGTTTTGACCTTATTAGAATTTATTAGAACTCAGATCATATATAACAAAAGCACATTGGTGAATTTTAAATAGCTTGATCTTAAAACTACATAATTATCAAATATGTACATTTCTAATGTAATCGCTCGCATGAATTCATATACAAAATAAATATTGATTTGCTCTCGTATATCGGTTCACGCGCCGAAATATTACCGCGGATTAATATACGGCTTTTAAATCCAGCGCTAGCGAATGTTTACAAATAAACAGTACTATTCACAAAGAATGATTGGTGTTTTACGGCACGGGAACACAGAAATATGTCTTATTATGCGCAAAAAAACGATGGAAAGTGGAACAAACGAAACAGTAAGGTACCAACAATTAATACAAAAACATATTGGTGAACTATTTACAAATAAGGGATGATATGGTAAACGTATTATCAGTACGGGAGCAGCCTTGATATTTTCCTACATCTTTCAAATATCGCAACCACGCTTGACAACGAAAAGTAGTACGTCAACTTTCGGCAACGTCAAAAAAAAAAATGTCCGCCATTTTGAATTTTTTAAAACGCATAATTTGGAAAATTGTGACAATTTTTGATCATGACATTTCATTTCCCCTTTAGGTTTCGTGATTTTCATCTGTACCAACTTTTTTTTTAGAAGCTCTACTGCGTGATAAATTCAGACCCGCCTTGTAAAATGTCGAAGCGAGGGGCGATATCTCTAAAAGATGCCATCTTTAGAATACGATTAAAATGACAACAACCGTGTGTTTTTTGTTAAATAAAGTACGAGGAGATACTTGAATTGTTGTTTTAGCTCACACATTACATGAATTTTGCTGCATATCACGAAAAGCATGTTATTTCTTTATCATAAGTACACGAAAATACGAATTGTTTGATTTAACTGTAATTTTGACTCGACTGACCTCGCAAGAACTGCAGGCGCGTATTCGATTGAGCGGATAGTATTGGGCACCCTCTCATATGTGGAAAGTTTACGTAACAATCGCTACTGTTCAAGATGGGAGTTGGGATGGAGAGAAGGAGGGGGAGGGCATCAGAACTGAGATTTAAAAGGATGCGCCCCATCCCCATCCCACCCCAACTAAAATCATGAAAGCTAGTCTGTTTTTGAAAGCTCTTCCAAGCATACAGTACATTCTTAAACATATTCAGATAATATATTTGTTGCTGTGTTTTTGACTAGACTGTCCAGTGTCTAATTGTCATCCGCAACTTGGCGCAGCGGATTTGTAACCGGAGGTGGTGCCACTGAGTTTTGTCGGTGTGTTCTTGGGCAAGACACATTCCCTTAGCCTCATCCGTCGGATGGGGACGTAAACAGGGTGGTCCCGCTTATAGGTCTATCATACGAGCATGTTAAAGAACCATAGGAATCTGTTCGATAATAAGGGTAGTGCACGGTTCCCGGATTCCTATGTATCCTTCCCCTCTCTCTGAGGCGGCTCTAAATAACCTGTACTGTGTTGATGAGCCGTTAAATATTCAATTCAATTCATCCGCAACTCCACTCAGCACTGTCATATGTACTATAGCTGTCCCATGCTAGTATCATGAATCAACCGTGGAATATATCACCCACACATAAAAGGGTTTGAGGGCCCCATCTTACTTGTATTAGTTTAAATAAAGACCATTTGTCGGTTGAAACCTAAGATGAATTTTTTATCAGACAGAAACACTGTCGTAATACTTATACTGATAGCATCGAAGGAAAATAAAGGCCATTTCGTTTACTTTATATTTTTAAAGTTGAATTGTGTTTTATGTCATTATAGCACATTTTAGGCCATATTTCCTGGGTAGAACCAGTACTGTGTACTTACTGCTATCTGTAAGAATCGACACTTTCTCACCTACAAGTTGAGCTCCCAGTGGGAATTGAACCCGCAGCGGTGAGAGGTGAAGATGAGAATGTATACAAATATAAAATGCCAACCGAACATCTCAACTCAATATGTCCATGGGACTTGAATGAACGCACTGAAAACAATCCGTGGAAAATTGTACTATGCAAGAATATATATTCATAAATAAATTTTATTTTGATGCAAAATCGATATGCTCCTCTAGAGATCATAGATAAAGAACATGTAAAGTTTCGAAAAGATTGGTTAAAAACTGTGGAAGGATATAGACGCACAGATAACTAACACCATATGCCGCCTCACCTTTCAATGGTAAACAATAAACATTTAAGGTACATATTAAGGCCTTAAATATTATCTTTCATGACTAAGTAAAAAATATGTAACAAGTCAGATATCAAAATGAATTATTTATTTGATTTAAAACATTTTATTTCAAATATTTACATCAAAACATCCCAAATATAAAGGGTATTACATAACAAATTAAATTGCATCATACAATAATTGTTTTTATTTATTAAAGGGACACACAGCATTTATCAAGTTTTTATCAAGCAATAAAATGTAATTTATTTTCACTTTAGACCCGCTTGCATATATTTAAATTATAAGTTATAACATTTTGGAGTTTAAAAAAAAGAAGATTGCTGCATGTCCCTTTAATATGTAATTGTTTATATGGTGCAAGCCAATTTGAACATATGTGGGGTTATATATATATACATGTATCTGTTTGTTATTTTTTTGGTGAGGAAGACCACTCACTTTTCTTCGGGGTATAACCGGTAATATACACCTCCTGCCATCTGTTATTCCACAAACTTTTATATAATCCAATAAAATTCAGAAAACATTTTAATCCAATAAATAAAATGGGCACGGCCGGTCAGATTAACAGAAACACATTTATATTTTCATATTAGCCCTTATTTTGAGCCACTCCAATGAACTATCCAGTTAATGTCGCCAACGATCCACCTTGTGTCTACAGTCGGATATGCATGTTGATATGATATTGTGCTGGCTGAACTGGTGATCCTCTTACTAGACATATTTTTCTTGAAGTTGATGCTAGAACTGTCCGTATGAGGTATTGCTGATTCATGATTCATAAAAAAAAAAAAATATTGTACACCATCTTGTTATTATATACTATTCTTGTTCGTTTAAGTATTTCTGATTCTGTTGTTAATGTTGTAAAAAGTTATATGTGACTACTTGTTTCAATAAAATCCTCCCATATATATTGGGACATCACTAACTATTTTCAGCTAACTCCCAGCATCTCAGGACTCCAGGCTCTGAAAATAAAAATGACATACATGATATTTTGTTTCAACTTAAATAGGTAACAAGTTGTAGAACTGAAATATGTAAATGAATAGTGATTATAGAACTTTTTTTACATGTACAATAAATTAAAAATAATCGTTTTCTGCTAAATCAACACATTTATTACCGGTATACCTTATTTAGAGCCGCCCCAAATGACACATAGGAATTCGAGAACCTGTCTTACTCTTACTAATGTATATATTAATAATTTCTAAGGTTGTTTATCGTGCTTGGAGGATAGACTCCCCAGTTTCAATCCCAATCAAACAAAAGAGGCTGAGGAACAAACAAGACTGAGGGAAGATGTATTGCCCGAAACCATAGACGAAACTCAGTGGTGCATGTGTGACTTGAACCGGAAGCTCCAGATTGCTATCATCCACCATGCTATTGCTGGGCCATGCCAGCACATTATGTTAAGTCGGGGTCTTGGTTAAGTTTAATAATTTAGATGTAATACAGGGACCTTTTTATTTTGTTTGTTTAATTTTACATATGTACTAAGCACAATATGACATATTTATGTGTCGATGTGCTGTAAAACACCATTTTTATTTTTAGTATAAAAAGTCTGAGACTAAGTGCAGGCACAGACCTAATAACAAATTAATAATATGTCTGTGGTGCAGGACTGGTGCACAATGCCACATATTTTGCAAAGAACAAACATTGATAAATTCATAGATTTTTTGAAGCTGCGCTTACCTACATACTGGCTAATACAAGGCTCTTGATGTAGTTATACTGTGAGACTGGGAAATTTGACTTGAATCTGGCTATGGTAATACTGCACACTGCCTCTAGCTAACTTAGTCTTAGCAGACCTGAAAAAAACAAGTCATATATGATATTGTTTCATTTGTTTTTAATATTAATAACTCTGTCCAACTTTCTCAATGCTAACAATGTCAGCATTCCATAACATTTTACTTAAAACACAACTGGAATTGAAAGTGGTGCTTTCCAGAAGATGATACTGTCCAAAATGTAAGTCACAGGTGGCATTCATGAACAAATAGTAGATTTTCAAGGCTTACATTTTCATCAATTATTCATCACTCATGTGTTCTAAAAAAGTATCAGAATTAAGTTAATATATATCAACCACCACCGTTTTACATGTTTCAACGTTAAACACTTGTCATACAGAAATTAAAAGTGTATTTACTTACATAGGCTACAGTGCAGACAATGCCATGACCCATTTCAGGCATTTGCTGGTGTGTTCCACTTTTCAATTTTAATTCTCTACATTGTATACTGTAATAGATCTATTTGTTTGTATTTTGTAAATTACGCACTCATGCAAAACTTGGAATTGTATACGATCGTGATTGTAACACTGTTTTAATTCTACTTCTGTGCAAATAAATTGAAATAATCCATCGGCAGGGAGTACGTTATATAACGTACTCATCGGTCAATCGGGCCGTATGTGTAAACGATCTATCTGTGTATGTACACGGATCAGCATTATTTGACCTTTGAATGTGTGTGAGCTATTTTTAGCACATTCCTTAGCTATTTATAAACGTTCAGTTCAATTCACAATATTTAGTTTCTGTGACTGTGTATTGACCATATGATGTTAATTTGTCAGGGAGAAGTGGGTTTGTGGCCTGCGACTGACTGGCCCTGGGCTGGGTGTTTTTCTGTGTCGCCGCCATTTTTAATAGCCTCTGAAAGAGTGAAATGCAGGTACCAACTTTCAAAACGGGCACGCAAAATGTATATTCACGAAAAAATAAAAAAAAATCAAAAAAGGTAGATCAGGTAATGATCTTCGACTCCTGTCAATTTCAACAATATTTAAGAATATACAATTTTTGTACCCGTTTTGAAACATTGGCAATTTCGAAGAAAACAAAAACTAGTTTTTTTCGATCTTCGCATTTGTACCGCGATTTCCGACTATGATATCTAAATAAAACCTGTCAACACGATTGTTTTATAAATCTCCGACATAATAACTGACTTCTGATATGATTTGTTTTCTTTGCCATATAGTATAAGCTTTAAACTAGTGTTTCTAAAAAGAGTACTATAAAATCCGCGCATCTGCACGTGCCTCCAACACCAATTATTTATGTTTGAGTTATGCGGTTCAAGCACGTGAAATGACTTCTCTGCTCCTGTACTGTATGTATATGAAGATCAACAAATGCCCGTCCTTTAATTCACGAAGACTAACAATAATGTAAATATACGGATTTTTTTTTATTTTAACAATCATGGGTCTATAGGAATACGTAAAGGTCATCAGATCGCGGGCAAGGTGAGTGAACCCGAAACAATTATAGGAATACGTAAAAGTCATCAGGTCGCGGGCAAGGCGAGTGAACCCGAAATAATTATAGGAATACGTAAACGTCATCAGGTTGCGGGCAAAGATTACTTGAAGCCCTTGGTTTTCATACTTGTATATCCCTTGTTGTAATATTCATTGCCTTTATTGTCTTAAAGACACATTTCGAGCCTATTGTATTTGGGGGGGGGGGGGGGGGGGGGGGGGGCGGGGGAAGAGAGAGAATTTCTATAGGTAACTGTTAATCGCTGTTAGAAAACATTTGCACAAGGAAATTGTGATTATTAGTTTTCTGTCAAAGGATGAGGCCCGTCCCATAAAGAGTATATAATAATGTAGTACAAATTATAACCGTTTTGCATTTTATGTGCACTTGTATATATGTTAAAACAACTATGTATATATGGATTTTCTTAAAAGACCCGTGTTAACAATTAATAGTTTTGTATTTTTAGCACAATATACTCTATTATCAGTTAGTTCTCTGCCATGTTTTAGTAAATCTCAAATGCAAGAAACTCATCGGGACTTCAAAATTCAAAAATCGTTGTCATCTGTCAGTGTTTTTGATCACCTGAGCCGAAGGCTCAATGTGATGTTTTGGAATCACTCTTCGTCCGTCGTCCGTCCGTTGTCTGTCCGTCGTCGTCGTTATCTTTTGCTCCGAAACCGCTTGTCGGAATTCAACCAAATCTTATATGAATTCATTAAACTGGATTTTATAGTTGCAACAACAGCTAAGGTCATTTGGCGACATTCCAGCTTTTTATTGGTGGAGGAAGACCCCAGGTGCAAACCTGGGCATTTGCTCGTGCACAGGCGCGCACCTGATTAGAACCTCCGACGTTCCGCAAGCAAGCTGGATAGCTTGATACTCACATACTAAACAGTCCTGGCCCCATGGGGAATCGAACCAACAGCGGTGAGGGACATGTGATTTCAAGTCTGAGACCACTCGACCACGAACGACCCCAAGTTTATGTGAAGCATCGTTATATGTTTGTTCGAGTGGTTCACCTGAGGTCCCGCAATGGGGCTTATCAGTTTCATTTAACAAATCTTAAAACATCTTCTGCAAAAATACAAGATATAGAGCTGTGATATTTTGCATGTAACATCGTCTTATGGTCCTCTAACTAGTTTGTTCTAATGGTGACCCTGAGGTCAAATTTGGACCCGCCCCAGAGTCCTAATCATTCACACGAACTTTAATCAAGCATACGTTTTTAGTTATGCTCCAGACAAAATGTGTGACGCACGGACGCACACACGGACGGACGGAAAAAGCGGCGACTATATGCTCCCCCATAATAAACAATCTATTTTTAGTTACAGTATATTTTATATCAAAAACTAAGGTAATAGTAAATGAAAAGAAAAAAACGGGGATGGGTCCTCAATATAATGTCTCTGTGGTAATCAGTCAATGAGAAATAAGCAGTTAAAAAGCATGCTATCCATGATTTTTCAACGACTACATTCAGTTGGGAAATGTGTCTTTAACATACCTATGTATACACCAGTGTCGGTTCCATTCATATCTTTTCTTGTTATACCACCATCTTCGAGGGCCATATGTACACAATCTAATACCATTCTTTGCTGGGGGTCGATACCTTCTGCCTCAAAGTCATTTATTCCGAAGAAACGGTTGTCCCATTCGTCAAATCTAAAAAGCAAAATAATATAGTTAAATCCCAAATAATGTTCGTCTATATTCATCACTTATAAAATTTAACGTGAATTTCGGAGACAACTTTAACTAGTTAAATAATGTAATATTCACGGAACGGAACTGTTTGGAATACATGGTCATTATATGAATTTCTACAAAGTATCATAAACATGTCAGGATTGTTTCAAAGCAAGCACAAGCACACCCTGTAATGATCATGATATGCATTATACAAAGTATCATAAAATGTCTGCATTGCTTCTAAGAAAGCACGATACCACCCTGCAATGATTTGTTTTATGATCATACAAAATCACTCTGCCAGTATTCAAGTCTTAGTGCGGATTAATCTCCAGACGTTAAAAACGTCCATATTCATGATAAATATTTACAAAGAGCAAAGTATTTTATTGAAAATGGTATGACCTATTAATAATAATACAGGTCAACATACAAGTTATGCAGCTTATCATTTCATACTGGACAACATACAAGTTATGCAGCTCATCATTTCATACAGGCCAACATACAAGTTATGCAGCTCATCATTTCATACAGGCCAACACACAAGTTATGCATCATTTCATACAGGCCAACATACAAGTTATGCAGCTCATCATTTCATACAGGCCAACATACAAGTTATGCAGCTCATCATTTCATACAGGCCAACATACAAGTTATGCAGCTCATCATTTCATACAGGCCAACATACAAGTTATGCAGCTTATCATTTCATGCAGGTCAACATACAAGTTATGCGTCTCATCATTTCATACAGGCCAACATACAAGTTATGCAGCTCATCATTTCATACAGGCCAACATACCAGTTATGCAGCTCATCATTTCATACAGGCTAACATACAAGTTATGCAGCTCATAATTCATACAGGCCAACATTTCATGACAGTAGTATAATTCGTATGTTTGCGATCATTTCATTTAAAGTAGCTATCCCGCCAACAACAATCAATTTTAACAACATATGTAAACCGTTTCTAAACCTACTGACGACTAGGTATATATATATAACTTACGTATTTGAGAATCCGAACACTATAGACATAATAAAAATGGCTTTAACCAGCCAGATCAAAGCCCACTACAGAGCATTGCATTAAGAGTAACGCATATTCAATCAAGGGTATTTTAGAAACCAATGCAAATTCCTATACTTTAAATCGGCAAACATACATTATTATATGACCTGAACACCTGGATAGAGATTTGATAAACGGTTTTGAAGAGTAATATTGCCGTGTTAGTTTGTTTAATGTATTGTATCTTTACCTGTTCACAAAACCGGCCTTTTGGACATATGTCTTTCCAGCTTGTTTGGATCTGAGTCGTAGAACGTATCGTTATTCCATCTTCTTTTTGGTATTTCTTTTACGTGGTTTTCACCTTTGGATAACACATTCCAAAATTCCGATACGTTATCGGCTCCAGGAAAACGACAACCGATCCCGACAATTGCGAATATCATCGTCGATCATGTTTGCACTAATTGACGTTCAATCTGCATGACGAAACAATGTTCAGAATTATAGTTTCAGAACTGGATTATTGTTTCCTAGGAAATACATTATGTAAGAGATGGGTAGGGTCGTTTATCATATGAGATAAAGTTATATAAACTGATGAAATATGTTTCTCTCTCTCCGTAGTCTCGACACCTATGTCACTCAGTACCGAATTATCCGTCCTTCCTTCTGTCCGATACTTGGTATGTCACCGATCGTGCCTCCGTCCAGAACCTCCATACTTCTAACGGAATTACAACAAACTTTATAGAAATGTTCAGGTAGTGAGTTACAACAAACGTTATAGAAATGTTTAGGGAGGAGGGGTGGGGTGTGTGTAGGGGGGGGGGGGGGGGGGGGGGGGGTACAACAAACTTTATAGAAATGTATAGGTAGGCGGGAACAACAATCTGTATAGAAATATTCAGGGGGGAGGGGTACAGCAAACTTTATAGAAATGTTATGAGGGGTGGGGTGGGGGTGGGCGTACAACAAACTTTATAGAAATTTTCAGGGAGAGTGTACAACAAACGTTACAGAAATGTTCAGCGAGGGAGTGGGTGGTGTGAGGGGTACAACAAACTTTATAGAAATGTACAGGTAGGCGGGTACAACAATCTGTATAGAAATATTCAGGGGGGAGGGGTACAGCAAACTTTATAGAAATGTTCAGGAGGGGAGTACAACAAACTTTATAGAAATGTTCAGAGGGATGGGGGGTGGGGGGGGGGGGGCGTACAACAAACTTTATAGAAATTTTCAGGGAGGGGGTACAACAAACGTTATAGAAATGTTCAGGGAGGAGGGGCGGGGGGGGGGGGGGGGGGAGATGGGTACAACAAACTTTATAGAAATGTTCAGGGAGAGGTGGTACAACAAACTTTATAGAAATGTTCAGGGAGGGGGTACAACACACTTTATAGAAATGTTCAGGTGTGGGGAGGGGTGGGGGGTGTTACAACAAACTTTATAGAAATGTTCAGGGAGTGGGTACAACAAACTATATAGGAATGTTCAGGAGGGAGATGGGTACAACAAACTTTATATAAATGTTCAGGGAGAGGTGGTACATCAAACTTTATAGAAATGTTCAGGGAGTGGGGGTACAACAAACTTTACAGAAATATTCTGGGAGTGGAGGTACAACAAACTTTATATAAATGTTCAGGGAGAGGTGGTACAACAAACTTTATAGAAATGTTCAGGGAGTTTGGAGTACAACAAACTTTATAGAAATATTCTGGGTGGGGAGGGGAGGGGGGTTACAACAAACTTTATAGAAATGTTCAGGAGTGGGGGTACAACAAACTATATAGAAATGTTCAGGGAGTGGGGGTACAACAAACTATATAGAAATATTCAGGGAGAGGTGGTACAAAAAACTTTATAGAAATGTTCAGGGAGTGTAGGGTACAACAAAACTTTATAGAAATATTCTGGGTGGGGAGGGAGGGGGTGTTACAACAAACTTTATAGAAATGATCAGGGAGTGGGGTACAACAAACTATATAGAAATGTTCAGGAGTGGGGGGACATCACTATCTAGTATATATTGTTCAGGGAGTGGGGTACAACAAACTTTATAGAAATATTCTGGGAGTGGGGGTACAACAAACTATATAGAAATGTTCAGGGGGGCGATTGGGTACAACACATTTTATAGAAATGTTCAGGGAGGAGGGGCGGGGGGTGCGATGGGTACAACACACTTTATAGAACTGTTCAGGGAGAGGTGGTACAACAAACTTGATAGAAATGTTCAGGGAGAGGTGGTACAACAAATTTTTTATAGAAATGTTCAGGGAGTGGGGGTACAACAAACTTTATAGAAATATTCTGGGAGTGGGGGTACAACAAACTATATAGAAATGTTCAGGGGGCGATGGGTACAACACACTTTATAGAAATGTTCAGGGAGGAGGGGCGGGGGGGGGGATGCGATGGGTTACAACAAACTTTATAGAACTGTACAGGGAGAGGTGTTACAACAAACTTTATAGAAATGTTCAGGGAGGGGGTACAACAAACTTTATAGAAATGTTCAGGGTGGGGAGTGGAGGGGGTGTTACAACAAACTTTATAGAAATGTTCAGGGAGTGGGGGTACAACAACTATATAGAAATGTTCAGGGAGTGGGGTACAACAAACTATATAGAAATGTTCAGGGAGTGGGGGTACAACAAACTTATAGAAATAATCTGGGAGTGGGGGTACAACAAACTATATAGAAATGTTCAGGGGGGGCGATGGGTACAACATCACTTTATAGAAATGTTCAGGGAGGAGGGGCGGGGGGGGGGGGGGTGCGATGGGTACAACAAACTTTATAGAACTGTTCAGGGAGAGGTGGTACAACAAACTTGATAGAAATGTTCAGGGAGATGTGGTACAACAAATTTTATAGAATGTTCAGGGAGTGGGGGTACAACAAACTTTATAGAAATATTCTGGGAGTGGGGGTACAACAAACTATATATAAATGTTCAGGGGGCGATGGGTACAACACACTTTATAGAAATGTTCAGGAAGGAGAGGGCGGGGGGGGGGTGCGATGGGTACAACAAACTTTATTGAACTGTTCAGGGAGAGGCGTTACAACAAACTTTATAGAAATGTTCAGGGAGGGGGTACAACAAACTTTATAGAAATGTTCAGGGTGGGGAGTGGAGGGGGTGGTACAACAAACTTTATAGAAATGTTCAGGGAGTGGGGGTACAACAAACTATATAGAAATGTTCAGGAAGGGGGTGGGTACAACAAACTTTATAGAAATGTTAAGGGAGAGGTGGTACAACAAACTTTATAGAAATGTTCAGGGAGTGTGGGGTACAACAAACTATATATAAATGTTCAGGGGGGAGGGAGGAGCGATGGGTACAACAAACTTTATAGAAATGTTCAGGGAGGGTGGTAGGTACAACAAACTTATAGAAATGTTCAGGGAGGGTGGTGGGTACAACAAACTTGATAGAAATGTACAGGGAGGGGGTACAACAAACTTTATAGAAATGTTTAGGAGGGGGGTGCAGGAAACTTTATAGAATTGTTCAGGGAGGGGGTGTACAACAAACTTGATAGAAATGTACAGGGAGGGGGTATAACAAACTTTATAGAAATGTTCAGGGGTGTTACAACAAACTTTATAGAAATGTACAGGGAGGGGGTACAGCGAACTTTATAAAAATGTACAATGATAATGTGTGGCATGCGCAATGTTCAGGTTCTTCCAAGGCAAAATTAAGATATGTGATATGTGTGTGTGTGGAGGGGCTATGTTCAGGTTCTTACCAAGGCAAAATTAAGATACGTGATATGTGTGTGTGTAGGTTGGTTGGGGGGGGGGGGGGGGCGGGGGGGGCAATATTCAGGTTCTTACCAAGGCAAAATTAAGATATGTCATATGTGTGTGTTGGGGGTGGTGGCAATGTTCAGGTTCTTACCAAGGCAAAATTAAAATATGTGATATGTGTGTGTGTCGTAGGGGCCATGTTCAGGTTCTTCCAAGGCAAAATTAAGATACGTGATATGTGTGTGTGGGAGTAGGGGGGGAGGGGCAATATTCAGGTTCTTACCAAGGCAAAATTAAGATATGTCATATGTGTGTGTTGGGGGATGGTTGGCAATGTTCAGGTACTTACCAAGGCAACATTAAGATATGTGATACTGGTGTGTGGGGGTCAATGTTCAGGTTCTTACCACGCAAAATTAAGATACGTGATATGTGTGTGTGGGCGGGGGGGGGGGGGGGGGGGGGGGAGGATTGGGAGATGGTCAGCGCAATGTTCAGTTCTTACCAAGGCAAAATTAAGATACGTGATATGTGTGTGGGGGGGGCTAGGAGGGGGATGGGGGATGGTCAGCGCAATGTTCAGCTTTCTTACCAAGGCAAAATTAAGTACGTGATATGTGTGTGGGGGGGGGGTGCGGAGGGGGTTGTGGGGGATCGTCAGCGCAATGTTCAGGTCCTTACCAAAGCAAAATTAAGATACGTGATATGTGCGTTGTGCGGGGAGGAGGTGGACGATGGTCAGCGCAATGTTCAGGTTCTTACGAAGGCAAAATTAAGATACGTGATATGTGTGTGTGGGGGGGGGGGGGGGGGGGGGGGGGGGCGGGATGGTCAGCGCCAATGTTCAGATCCTTACCAAGGAAAAATTAAGATACATGATATGTGTGTGTGGGGGGAGAGGAGGGGGTGGCTGAGGGGATGGTCAGCGCAATGTTCAAGTCCTTACCAAGGCAAATTAATATACGTGATATGTGTGTTGGGGGAGGGGGGATGATCAGCGCAATGTTCAGGTTCTTACAAGGCAAAATTAAGATACGTGATATGTGTGTGTGTTTGGGGGGGGGGGGGGGGGGGCGCGGGATGGTCAGCGCAATTTTCAGGTCCTTACCAAGGCAACATTAAGATACTTGATATGTGTGTGTGGGGGGAGAGAGAGGGTGGTGGTGATGGGATGGTCATCGCAATGTTCAAGTCCTTACTAAGGCAAAATTAAGATACGTGATATGTGTGTGGGGGAGGGGGGATAATCAGCGCAATTTTCAGGTTCTTACCAAGGCAAAATTAAGATACGTGATATGTGTGTGTGGGGGGGAGGGGGATGGGGGATGAGTCAGCGTAATGTTCAGGTTCTTACCAAGGCAAAATTAAGATACGTGATATGTGTGTGGGGGGGGGGGGGGGGGCGGGATGGTCAGCGCAATGTTCAGATCCTTACCAAGGAAAAATAAGATACATGATATGTGTGTGTGGGGGGAGAGGAGAGGGGTGGCTGAGGGGATGGTCAAGCGCAATGTTCAAGTCCTTACCAAGGCAAAATTAATATACGTGATATGTGTGTTGGGGGAGGGGGGATGATCAGCGCAATGTTCAGGTTCTTACAAAGGCAAAATTAAGATACGTGATATGTGTGTGGGGCGCGTGGGACTGGTCAGCGCAATGTTCAGATTCTTACGAAGGCAAAATTAAGATACGTGATATGTGTGTGTGTGTTTGGGGGGGGGGGGGGGGGGGGCGCGGGATGGTCAGCGCAATGTTCAGGTCCTTACCAAAGGCAAAATTAGATACGTGATATGTGTGTGGGGGGGGGGGGGCGGGATGGTCAGCGCAATGTTCAGATCCTTACCAAGGAAAAAATAAGATACATGATATGTGTGTGTGGGGGGAGAGGATGGGGTGGCCTGAGGGGGATGGTCAGCGCAATGTTCAAGTCCTTACCAAGGCAAACTTAATATACGTGATATGTGTGTTGGGGGAGGGGGGATGATCAGCGCAATGTTCAGGTTCTTACAAAGGCAAAATTAAGATACGTGATATGTGTGTGGGGCGCGTGGGGATGGTCAGCGCAATGTTCAGATTCTTACGAAGGCAAAATTAAGATACGTGATATGTGTGTGTGGGGGGGAGGGGGATGGGGGATGGTCAGCGTAATGTTCAGGTTCTTACCAAGGCAAAATTAAGATACGTGATATGTGTGTGGGGGGGGGGGCGGGTGCGGGATGGTCAGCGCAATGTTCAGATCCTTACCAAGGAAAAATAAGATACATGATATGTGTGTGTGGGGGGAGAGGATGGGGTGGCTGAGGTGATGGTCAGCGCAATGTTCAAGTCCTTACCAAGGCAAAATTAATATACGTGATATGTGTGTTGGGGAGGGGGGATGATCAGCGCAATGTTCAGGTTCTTACAAAGGCAAAATTAAGATACGTGATATGTGTGTGGGGCGCGTGGGGATGGTCAGCGCAATGTTCAGATCTCTTACGAAGGCAAAATTAAGATACGTGATATGTGTGTGTGTGTTTGGGGGGGGGGGGGGGGGGGGGGAGGGGGGGGGGGGGGGGATACAAAATTAAGATACGTGATATGTGTGTGTATGTGGGGTGGGGGGAGTGGGGGGGATGGTCAGCGCAATGTTCAGGTCCTTACCAAGGCAAAATTAAGATACGTGATATGTGTGATGTGTGGGGAGGTGGGGGGAGTGGGGGGGATGGTCAGCGCAATGTTCAGGTCCTTACCAAGGCAAAATTAAGATACGTGATATGTGTGTGTGTGGGGAGAGGAGGGGGTGGGTGAGGGGATGATCAGCGCAATGTTTAGGTCCTTACCAAGGCAAAATTAAGATACGTGATATGTGTGTGTGTTGGCGAGCAGAGGTTTGAGTGAGGGGATGGTCAGCGCAATGTTCAGGTTCTTACGAAGGCAAAATTAAGATACGTGATATGTGTGTGTGGGTGGCGGGGGTGGAGCGGGGGATGGTCAGCGCAATGTTCCGGTCCTTACCAAGGCAAAATTAAGATACGTGATATGTGTGTGTGTTGGGCGGGGGTGTGTTTGGGGCGTGGGCATGGTCAGCGCAATGTTCAGGTTCTCACCAAGGCAAAGTTAAGATACGTGATATGTGTGTATGTAAGGAAGAGGTGGGGTGGGGGATGGTCAGCGCAATGTTCAGAATCTTACCAAGTCAAAATTAAGATACGTGATATGTGTGTGGGGGGGGGGAGGGGATGATCAGCGCAATGTTCAGGTTCTTACCAAGGCAAAACTAAGATACGTCATATGTGTGTGTGTTGGGGAGGGGGTGGGGATGGTCAGCGTAATGTTCAGGTTCTTACCAAGGCAAAATTAAGATACGTGATGAGTTTGTGTGTGTGTGTGTCGCGGGGTGGGGTGGGGGATGGTCAACGCAATGTTCAGGCTTTTACCAGGCAAGATTAGATACGTGTTATGTGTGTGTGTGGGGCGTGGGGAGGAGGTGGGGGTGGGGGATGGTCAGCGCAATTTTCAGGTCCTTACCAAGGCAAAATTAAGATACGTGATATGTGTGTGTGGGGGGGGGGGGCGGGGGGATGGTCAGCGCAATGTTCAGGTCCTTGCCAAGGCAAAATTAAGATACGTGATATGTGTAGTGTGTGGGGAGAGGAGGGGGTCGGTGAGGGGATGGTCAGCGCAATGTTTAGGTCCTTACCAAGGCAAAATTAAGATACGTGATATGTGTGTGTGTGGGCGAGCAGAGGTTTGGGTGAGGGGATGGTCAGCGCAATGTTCAGGTTCTTACGAAGGCAAAATTAAGATACGTGATATGTGTATGTGTGGGTGTAGGAGGGGGTTGGGTTGAGGGGATGGTCAGCGCAATGTTCAGGTTCTTACGAAGGCAAAATTAAGATACGTGATATGTGTGTGTGGGGTGGCGGGGGTGGAGCGGGGGGATGGTAAGCGCAATGTTCCGGTCCTTACCAAGGCAAAATTAAGATACGTGATATGTGTGTATGTAAGGAAGAGGTGGGGTGGGGGGATGGTCAGTGCAATGTTCAGAATCTTACCAAGTCAAAATTAAGATACGTGATATGTGTGTGGGGGGGAGGGGATGATCAGCGCAATGTTCAGGTTCTTACCAAGGCAAAACTAAGATACGTCATATGTGTGTGTGTTGGGGAGGGGGTGGGTGATGGTCAGCGTAATGTTCAGGTTCTTACCAAGGCAAAATTAAGATACGTGATGAGTTTGTGTGTGTGTGTTGCGGGGGTGGGGTGGGCGATGGTCAACGCAATGTTCAGGCTTTTACCAAGGCACAAAATTAAGATACGTGATATGTGTGTGTGTGGGGCGCGGGGAGGAGGTGGGGGTGGGGGATGGTCAGCGCAATGTTCAGAAGCTTACCAAGTCAAAATTAAGATACATGATATGTGTGTGGGCGGGGAAGGAGGTGGGTGTGGGGGATGGTCAGCGCAATGTTCAGGTTCTTACCAAGGCAAAATTAAGATACGTGATATTGTGTGTGGGGGGAGGAGGTGTAGGGGGTGGGGGTTGATGGTCATCGCAATGTTCAGGTTCTTACCAATGCAAAATTAAGATATGTGATATGTGTGTGTGGGAGGGGAGTGTCTGGTGATGGTCATCGCAAAGTTCATGTTCTTACCAAAGCAAAATTAAGATACGTGATATGTGTGTGTATGTGGGGTGGGGGAGTGGGGGGGATGGTCAGCGCAATGTTCAGAATCTTACCAAGGCAAAATTAAGATACGTGATATGTGTGTGTGGTGGGGAGGAGGTGGGGTGGGGGATGGTCAGCCCAATGTTCAGGTTCTTACCAAGGCAAAAATTAAGATACGTGATATGCGATATGTGTGTGTGGGGGGGGGGGGGGGAGTGGGTGTGGGATGGGCAGCGCAATGTTCAGGTTCTTACCAAGGCAAATTTAAGGTATGTGATATTTGTGTGTGTGTGGGGGGGGGGGGGGGGGGGTGGTCTGGGGGATAGTCATCGCAATGTTCAGGTTCTTACCAATGCAAAATTAAGATATGTGACATGTGTGCGGGGAAGGGGAGGGTCTGGGATGGTCAGCGCAAAGTTCATGTTCTTACCAAAGCAAAATTAACATACGTGATATGTGTGTGGGGGGGGGCGGTCTGATTGGGGTTGGGGATGGTCAGCGCCATGTTCAGGTTCTTACCAAGGGAAAATTAAGATATGTGATATGTTTGTGAGGGGGGGTCAATGTTCAGGTTCTTACCAAGGCAAATTAAGATCTGTGATATGTGTGGGGGTGGAGGGAGGGTTTGGGGGCGAGTGGCATGCGCAATGTTCAGATTTTTACCAAGACAAAATTAAGATATGTGTGTGTGGATGGGTGGGTGGGTGTGTGTGTGAGAGGGGGTACGAACGATATTGATGGTTATATATCTTGGCTATGCCATCGATTTTTATCAAACTGAACTGAAGACAACTGAAAAAGTGCACTTCACAAAACGCCACAGAATATCACAACTTGACATGTAAGGTAAATAGTTAAAGTGAAAGTAACTGTCATATTTTTAAAACTACTGAAGGCAGTATCATGAAAATGAGCTCAATGAGTAGACGTGTCTCGCACATTGTCATGTAGGTACCTTTAAGGTAGTGACGATTTTTCACATTTTATGTTGCAGCAACAATTCATCTACGTATTCTAAAAAGTTAAACGTCTGAAAGGACACCCCAAATCGCCTCAGTTTAAAAAGACACGCTCTTATACAGATGCTTATTGTTGATTGTTTTAGCATATGTTATTGCCAACTATTGTACCTCAATTATCGGTGTAGGTCATCAGTTTTTTAAAATATATTAATTACATATTTGGTGATCCGTTTATTCTCCCGTTATAGACGTATGAGTGTCGAGGAGGACATCTTTCAATAAACTTTTCAATATATCATACATTTAGTTATAGACGCTTATAGAAGGTAACAATGGAAGAATGCTAAACTTAAATTATAAGGATGTTATTAATTCTTCTACCGCGAATACCACCATCTTAGAAAATCGTTGAATAGAACTTTCATAGACCGAGGTTACATTATCGCTCAATCTACAAAACTTCTTGTTTTTAATATGTTAAATGCAAATCTCTCCCTACCAAACATTTCTTCTTCTCGACGTGTTGGTGCTTAATCCACATATCTCAATGCCTGAAATTAATTTGTAGTATCACATATAAGAAATGTGTGTGGTTGGGAAAACAGAAATGAGTGAAATTAGAGATTTGTGTGGTTGTTTTTTTAACAAGTTATCTAACCTATGCTGAACGAGTTAGGATAATTAAAATTAAAAGAAAATGTCGTTAGAATTTAAAGATTGGCAATATGAAACAATATGTCCATATTCTGTGGAAACTGTTATAGTTAGACATAAACCATATATTCCTTAAATTATAATTATTCATTAATGAAGATTATTAAGGAAACATTTGTATAAGTGACCTTATGATTCAGTGCAAAGTTAACTACAGAAATGAATATTATATGTATGTAAAAGACAAGGACATTAACAAAATAAGTTTCGATATAATACATTTATTGTTTGCTTAGCAGTGAAATAGTGGATGTTAGCAATGAAATAAAAGTGGTATTTCATACGTCATACATAGCTCTTAACACCTTTACCATTTTAGTCGATATACCATACTCAATCGATTTTAGCCATAGACATTCTAAGTACACTAAATCAAATGCCTTACGAAAATCCACAAAATAGCAATAACATTTCTTCTCCCCCCTCTTTAATAGTCCGTTAATTAAAGTTTGCAAAATAAATACACAATCGACTGTGCTTTTCTTATTCCTAAAGCCAAATTGAAAGTCTGATAACAGGTTATTAATCTCAGCCCATTTGTTTTAACTGCAGTCTAATAAAGATATTGAAAAACATAATACCTCGATAATTATTTTCGTCTTTGA